>VACF01000211.1:0-67417 GCA_006891605.1 Pleurozium schreberi
TACCTTGTTTCTGTGTTCATTCAGATACAAGAGTTAGGAGTGGCCAAGTATGCATCACAAATACTGAGTGTGATTGTCGCATTGATAGAAGACACGGAAGAAGAAGTGGCCCTTGAAGCAGTCCAGGGACTCGGGAAAGTAAGACGTTCTAGTTTCATAGTTGAGAGCTTTCTCATTAGTCTCACATTCTTTAACTAAAAGCTACAATTGACTCTGCTAAGCATATTATATGCATGCTGACTTGACAACACATAACATTACTTCTATTTTTCTTCATTTATAATAGAGTCGTCTAAATGCCGGTTGGTTTGTTCTTTTGGCGTACTAGAATTTACAAGGAAATTCTTACCCTTATTATTGTTGGCCAGATTCTCGATTTTGAAGCGGAGGTAGTACCAGTGGAGATTGTGGCTCCAATGCTACTTAATCTGTGTGTTAGGCTACGATCTCTTCAGGCAAGTAATAACATTGGCGTACTTTGCACTTATTTTTATTGGTGCTTCATGTCTGAGTACTCGGAGAAGAAATCTATCATATTGGTATTTCCTGGAGTAGTCTTCAAATGTTCAAACGACCTGTCCAATTTGTGTAGTTTGACACCTTCAAAAGTCTGACTCTTGAAAGCATTAGGGCGTCTATGGCTGTAGTCATATTGCTTTTCTTAATATGTAGGCACTTTATTTACTATCTCTGTGAGAGTCTCACCCTAGTGGGTTTTTTTTTTACGATTTCATTTTTTACTGTCATAATTTGAATCTTGAAATTTTCCATGATGTGTCTTCTTCCTGCCGTGAGAGCCGTTCCTAATTTCTCATTGTTCTCATTGGGCTACTAGCCCTAATAATTCATTTGCGTCCTGATTATCCTTTGTTTACTTTGAATAACCGTTTCATTAATTTCATTTCACAACAGAGTCGCCAAAAGGAAAATACTCGGGCAGCAGCATTTGCAGCATTAGGATCCCTCAGCCGGTTTGCTGTAGGTGTCCAGCTTGAGGCGTTCATGGAACAGGTCTTCTTCGGACTTGAAATCTCAATTTTATGAATTTCTCAGTTTGTCCTGACATTCACTTTTTGTGCACGTCATGCTAATTTCACAATTTTCTCAGTTGGAAGTGTGCTCGAAATGAATTGTAGAACATTCAAATGCTGTCCTTGCTAAAAACTAGAATTCATGCTATCATCATCGCAAGTGCTAAGAAATAAGAACGCTACTTAGAAAAGAACTATGACTTAAATGTGATGGCAGGTCCATGCAACACTACCACGCCTAGTGTTACACATCAATGATGAAGCACCTTCTGTGTGCCAGGCTTGTAAGGTAGCCATCTTTCTCTCTTTCAACTCTTCTGCATTTCTGGCTTTGCAACTTATTTGCGGTGTTCTAATGAAGAGAATATAACAGAAAAGGCGCGAAATTGTACTGCAGCAGGTGTGTTGCATGACATAGACGATGTATTGAATATTTTTGTTCATTTTCATCTTAATTTTAAACTAGTTTCCTAAGCTTTTCAGGATACGCTCAAAAGGCTTGCTCCTTTGTTGCACGCGCAAGATATAAGGGCTTTGGCTAATCTGCAGACCTACATTCAGAGTGAAGAGTAAGTGATGAGTCTGTATCATTATGGAAGTCTCTTCTCGTTGCYCAGTAAACAGCTTTAGTAAGCAACTAGGAAATTTTTCTATTTCAGAGATACTCATGGAAAGTCTTTCTTCTGGTATTGGTTGGACAAACCCATTTGATGAGGATGTTTCAAAGTACAAAACGGTTGATATCAAATATGTGCTTGACACAGGTTGGAGTATGATGAATTTGTTAGGGAATTTGCAAAGCATCTGGTGGTACAATTCAGTGACCGGTTTGACACATACGTCAATGCTGCAATGCAGGCAAGTTTGCGACAGTTACTCGCTGCGGTAACAATGAGTTCATCGCAAATTTTTCTTTCATTTCGGTGCTAAGAAATCATTTTGTGAAACTTACGTTCGACATTCAGTTGTTCGCCGTTTGATCGTACGGTTTGTTGTAAGGCTTAGGTATGACCAAACAGAGGAGCGTCTGAAGTCTTGGTTATTTAATGTTCCTTACCGTCGCTTGCTGGACTATTTTGGACTGCTAAGTTAGATTCATAATTGAATGTTCGGAATTTTGAAGACTTCCAAAATTTTGCAGGCTTTGGAAAGTCCGTGGCCTTTGATACAGGCAAATGCGGCATACTTTACTGCCTGCTTGCTGGCTGAAATAAGTGACTCCAGACCGCTGACTCTCTATCTACCTCAGGTATCCTCCTTTCTATGATAAATGTGTTTCCCACTTCATTCTATTTTTAGCGTCATCTATAACTTCATATGCCACCAAAATTAAAATAGCGTACCGTACAGAAAATAAACATTTTTTTTCGCACTTTGTTTTAACCTTGGAACCACCATCGACTATTGAAAGAGAAGGGGTAATGAATAGTTAAATCAATCAACAAGTTGTGAATTTACAAGTGTCCTACATTCGTAACTGAACTTTTCCAATCTTATCCGTCCAAAGATGTACGAATTCATTGTGTTTTTTTTAATTGAACATCACACCTTCAAATTAACTACTGTATTCTACACTAAACATTATAAAGTGTAGTGTCCATTGAGTATTTAGAAGCTTCTTATTTTTCTCCACAGTGCAAATCCAATTATTGGATCAGGTAACTAATGCTCACAATTGTTTGTTTGGAACAGGTAACATTAGCACTGGTGCGAATGACTGCCTCAGCACCGAGTGCAGTGGTTCGAGCCAAGTCTGCTTTGGCTCTGAGTCTCTTGCTTGATGAAATGAAGTCTTCAACTATCTGAGTCATCCTTTCGCAAATAATGTTGTACGTCGTTGAGTCCTATTTTTCATTGTCTAGTTGGATGTTATCCAGAGCATGAATTATGTTTTATATTTACGTCTGGAGCAATGTATATTGTGAGCGTCAAGGTTGTAGATTAAAGAAGAAATCAGGTTGGTCTGGATCACAGATTTACAAATTTAGAGCAGGTATAATTACAATCTGGGTCTTGCTGTGTGCACAATGATCTTGAGACGATAAAAAGCAGTCAATGAAGATCAAGTGTTTTGACTTTTTGGACAAATGGCAAAAAATAAGGACTGAAAGCATTTTAGCAACCATTTGGGGTGCAAACAGCCATGTGCTCCCTTTCTCTGGGCTCGGAGTTGGGAGGGTGGGAGGGTCATGGTTCTTTATTGAGCACTCAAGATCTTGTCTTGTTGCACTACTTTCAATTACTGTTTTGATTTTGAAATCTTGATGTTTTGAAATTTTGAAGTATGAACAACTTTTGTACATGCTATAAGGTAMACATGCATATGACAGGCACCAAGAGAAATACCCATTATATTAAGTCATGCCAATCTATTTCTAAAAAATGGGATTAGGATTACATTAGGGTGATTTGTGGCTATAATCAATGCCTTGGGAGATGGTCATAGAGTTATTAGTGATTGTCATAGGACACTTACACCTTTCTTGTGTAAACTTGTCATAAAAAGTAACTTTTTTATTCCTTCATGTCATGGTCATGTTGGGAAATCTTGTAAGAGAGGCAAACCCATTTCCCATCACCCCCCATTTCCAATCTATAGATTGTTGTCTTTCCATGAAGTTATGGCATAGTCCCTAGATTAGTTGTGGCTCATTATGATTGGTTGCAAGGCTCTCGATATAACAATTAGCCTTTGGTTGATTTTGCAATTAGCCTATGCCCATAAATAGAAAGGTTTATATCACCATTATAGGTTTAAGAGAATCTTCCACTAAAAAAATAATAGTAATTTGTTTTATGTAATAAGATTTTGGAAAAATATGCAATCCTTCCAAACTCTATTGTTGTACATGGGAAAAATTCCACATTCAAAAAACTTCCGCTCCAAATATGCATAATTGCTTATTTAATCAAAAAATGGGTTGCCTCCCTTAGCTATGTTAGACAATGTTGTGCTTGCTTTAATCCCAAAATAATGCGGGGTGACCTGGAAATCATGTATTTTAATACCGCATGACATCATGTGTATAAGAAAATCCAAAATCACTCATTGAAAGTCAAGCTACTGAAGAGGTTCTCCACTTTCTCTAAGATTGTCCATAACTTTTGCATAACAAATCCAAATGGAATGAATCAAAGCTTTCCATGTAGGCAAAAATACAAATAATTTGAAAGAAATAAAAAATTAATTAATTTGAAAGTTTTCTTCAAAGTTAATTTCTGCCCGCCAACCTAAAAATAGACTTTTTGTGCCATAACATTTGCTCCCAGACTCCAATTGAAATAAAAATTATATTTTTGGAAAGCTAACGTATTTTCCTATCTTCTCTCAAAAATTTGGGAGATTAGGACATATATTGGGACCATAGGAACCTACCCAAAAACTATTTTGTCCCATGAGGGGACAATGGGACTTTAGGGTTAAGCAAAAGTGTCCACAATGGTGGTGCTTTTTTGGATTTTTCTTCCTAGACAAGTTGGCCACATGATTGAAAAATTTCAGATCATTTGGAAGTATACAACATATAGGAAATAATTAGTAAGTAGACAATGGTAGAGAATGTTTCAAAAATTCTAAATTGTTAAGAATTYAATTATGGAATTGAAAARTACYAATTCCAATGGTTGCAATGTTGCAATGAAARATCTACATCCTAGGATTTTATTTTTTTCAAAAAATRTTGAAAATTGAGTGAGATGAAGAACTTTTAAGTTTATTTTAGAGTAGAGAGTCCATAAYTGCCCACAAACAAAAATACTCATATCTTTTGACTCATTGATCAAATTGGAATGATTCAAAGCTTTCCATGTATATATAATTCTTGAAAACCAGTTTCAAATTTGTTTTTGAAAAAAATGATTTTTTCTAATCTGCCTTGATTTGCCAAGTACAAAAAAAATATGTATTAGGCCATAACTTTTTACTTATATTTCCAGAATGTCATGAAAGTTAGTGCATATGAAAGAAATTCCTCATCCCCACCTTCCATTAAAATTTGGGCCAAAAATATGGAAATCTCCAATCACACATACCTGCCCAAAATCACTATTTAGCCAAAAAACGCACCTTGATCTTTAGGAGTCAAACTCTTGTAGTATATTTGTTGAGAAGTTTCTAGAGTAATTATATGGGATTCAGATTACTCACAACAAAATTTCCCTTTGTTTCCGTACTCATGTTTTGGGGATCTATATAGTTATCTTTAATTGACAATGCGTGAGTGAATGTTGTTGAAAGTGGCGTATGGTACTTATATTATTTATAGTAAGTGAAATTCTAGAGTTTGTCCAAATGCAAAAATTTCTTACATACCTAGTTGAATGCTTGTTTGCAATAAAGAATAAAACTCCAATCTTTATATGATTTTTCCTCAATCAAAAGATAGCTAAAGCTTCCTATAAGAGTCAACTTGTCATTTGACTTAGTCAAACATTATGATCTTGAGATTCTTGACATCCATTTAATATTTGCAATTCCAAAATTAAATACAACAATTAATTTGAGATTTACAAAATCTAATGGATAATTGGTTATGAATATTAAAAATGCTATTATGTTTCTTAACTAACWACCTTTACTTTTTTGCATTCATTCAATGAATTAACTCATTGAAAGATTTAGGGATTAAGACAAGGTTGACGTTATGTGCTCATAACGTGAATACAATGTGAAAATCAAATTCAACATTAATTAAGTGATTTGTCAAAAAAAGTCGCATATCATCTTGTGATCAAGTAAAAGTCTAATGTACTTTCAAATTCTAAAATGAAAATGCAATTTCGGCATATATTTGCTAAATTAATCTTCAAGTAAAAGATATCAAATCCTGTCACATAAGAACACGCAACTTATACGCTAAAATCGTAGTATTGTGGACAACACATATTCTTAGAAAATCTCTTTGTGGAATTGTAGGACTTTAGTAAAAATTCTTGTATCTCAATTTTGAACTTTAAATTTGCATTTTTGGGTCAAAAATAGGACTACAAACCTCCAAAATGACTAAGGTAGACACCTAATTGGAAGTTGTTTAAAAATAATAAAACAATTTTTAAAAAACTCCCAAAACTACACAATGTCTATAAATACCAAATATACCTTCAATTTATATTTCATGTGAAACTAGCATGCGACACAAAAGTTATGAGCAAAAAACCACCTGTCCGAGGCCAAGAGGACAAAAAATAGGATAAGTATTTCTTGCAATCACCAAGTACTTAAAAAGTTTTTACACATTTTTTAAAACATGGCCAATGTATGAACATTTATAGAGATTTTGCTCTTGAAAGATAAATCATAGAAAAATTCTCTAAGAGGAACTAAATAAGTGAAAAATCTCAAGAAAACACCAAGGTGCTTTGAAATTTTTAATTTTTTTTAAATAGATAAAATAGGATTTTTTTATTAAAACAAAATAGATCTTTTTTATTTGTATCAATTCTATGAAGATGGTTATTCTTCAAGAGAACCACCAAAATAATACTTTACAGGTTTCAAAATGCAAGTAAAACGGAGCACACTTTGTAGACTTCTATACAACGTTGAATCAACCATTTTTAAAACTCCTTCAAAAAATAAATGTTCGTATACAAGGTGACCATTCTCTCAAAATTCTAATTTTCAATTCATTTGAGGAGACTAGAGATGTTGTTGAAAACCCCTTCCATTGGCAATATGATAATAAATTGAAATTGTTCTTATACATTTCTTTTGAATGAGACAAAATTTGGCAAGGTGTATAATAGTCATGAATAAAGCAGAACAATCCAGTGTTGTCACATTGACCCCATGGTAGACACTTAGGGAATGACCCTATTAGACCATTACGGATTTTTTTCAATATTTGAGATTTAGCCGACAATCAATTACTTACATGATAGTAACGGAGTGATTGTTGACATCATTAGGAACTTCCATTCTTTAGTGTGAGGTTATTGTAGGAATTAACTTGTTAGGCCTTCCATGTTAGAAATATTTTGACCTAAAGCAGTCAAAATATTTTGGATTTTGTTGGTTCTAGGGTAGTCTAAAGATTTTTTGGGGCCATGATGAGCTAAACACTAAACAAATTCATAGCAAATCCATCCTATGTCAAAATAATATAATTCCAATTACTTTCATTGTTTCTCATAGTTGTAATTATGCTTGAAAAATCTGTAAAATTTCAATAAAAATATGAGGCCAAACTCCTTAATCTAACCACAATGGATTGAATTATGAATCTAGAGTCTTTTGAAGTTATTAAGATGTACGAGCCTAGGCGGGCTCTTTACAAAAACTCCTCAATTGTGTCCCATAATGCACTTGTAATAATGCCAAACATGATAATTTGGCTAGGCCCGCGTGCTTAATGCAATTGAACTCCCCCACCACGCGGGTCTCTTGTTAAGTGAGGTTTCTATCCCTCTGGCTTGGGCTCTTACCCTCAAGGCAAGGCCGGGGTGAATTGGCCCCTTAGCTCGGCCACTCCAAGTCATTCTAGGGGTGCAAGTAAAATAAAAAGCCCCCTATTTTGCACTTGAATAATTTACTATGTACACTTCTCCTAGCTAATTTGGAGCCTTTGATTGCAAATAGGAATTCAAAATTTGCAAATTCTGTCATGCGTGGAAAATAAAAACTTTTAGGGTTTCCTCAATGGCCGAGCGAGGGGTGAATTCACCCCGGCAGGAGGCAAGGCCTTCACAAGTCGGAATAATGCAAGATTTATGGCCAAATAACAAATATGTACACAACAAATGATAAATCAAGTGTTTTTGGCAATGGCCCAACCTTAATTATGGTAACCAAGTCTCTCCTAATCCCACCGGCAGTCCTGGTAGTTCGACCACCAAAATCGGCTTTCTTGCAAGCCCTTCCGTCTCTCTCACCTGCCTTGCAATGGTTGTGCCAGCTCTTGTAGCGCTTGCCGATTAGGTTAGCATGACGCTTGAGTTCAGGATTTCCGCTCTTTCATCTTCTTCTTTCCTTGTTTGCTGAAATTTTCCAATTTTTGTGGTTTCTGATGCCACCCATTTCCGATCCCACGCGCGCCTCCTTCAAGCTTCGTTTGAATTTGTATGAACAGCTATTGCTTGGGTGTGGAGGACACAAGCTTGATTCATATGAATGGATTCTGTTCCATCTGTTGCAAATCTACAGGGAATGGAGTCTCGGCAATGGAGATGACGAAAGCGGGGACAGCTTGCAATTGGTATGTTGCAGTTATCATCTCTGGACTACGGTGAACTTCACAATTGGTTTGTGTGATCATCTATCCTTTAAATTAGGTTGTTTGTTTTGTTTTGTTTTGTTTTGTTTGTTACGTTGAGATCTTCTAGACTGTGCATTTGCTGGTGGCGTGCTTGGTACCATAGGAAAGCCCTCGGCGAGGAGGGGTGCACGGGCTTGGTTTCGTGGCGTTTTGACCTACGGAGTGAAAGTTATTGATTTTACATTTGAAAATTGGTTGCCACACCCATCCATGAATATTTCATCAAGTATCAAAATTCTTGAAATAGACTCAGTGCTGAGTTGCTGACAGTTTTAAACATTACTTCTTTTGAATCACTTATGCATAGATAAAGATCCAATGACGCACTATTTTCAGAGAAACCATCGTCATAGTCAACCTGCAATCAAAAGACAACATATAAAAGACAAAATTCAAGTTCAATTGATGGTAATTTGAATAGATCTAAGAAATGACACATCCTCATAAATTTACGTAAATGATTCCTCGGAGCTTCTCACTTTCCAACATTTGTGACAGACTCAGCACAACTATGAATTCCACTAAAATGCATTTGCAGATTGCATCCCAAGTAAGAGCATGCCACCAAAGAAAAACCTACCCTGTATGAGTTGCAGTAACAAAGTTTGAAATTAGACATGCCACAAAGGAGTGTGTTTCTACAAATGCAGGCTTGCAATGCCTCGAAGGAAAATTCTAGCCTTTCTTTCGCATATCTGGTTTCGTACAGGATCCTTGCTTGCCATTCTTCTTCCAGGCATACAACCCCAAATAACTCCAGATAACTTCAACACATCAGCTGTAGTCCAATTACATTCTATTGTTAAATTGACAATTCATTCATCGAATTATATACAATTGAAAAGAAAATAATTTTTTTGATATTGTGCAGTGAGGCCTAATGCGATAAAGTACTCACAGCGACACAGGTTGAGATCGGATTGATCATATCCTGGAATCTCAAGGATGGGCAATACGTTAAATACCCATTCTAAGRACTAGGTCTTCCAGTTACCCTAACAAAATTCATCCAAAATAATCAAAAGACGGATCAGAAATATGAAATACCTGCGTAGTACTAAGAATATCAGTTGGAGGCTTCAACTCTTGGTGGAGAATAAATGAGGAACTGGTAACTTTGCAACATCGCTGGCTTGTCAATGTCTCTGCACTAAAACTCCCTGTCGGAACATCCTGCACACAAGAGCAAATGTGTTATGTGTCACTAATTATCAAACCAGATTGAATGGACTCTTAAATAAGACAGCTCCGATTAACTGGAGGTACCACTATCCTCCTACCACCACCTCCCTCAGTCACTCACTTTCTAACTTCAACCTCTCACAAAATGAGACAAAGGCACAATTTCAACATTCAATATTATGATCAAACTTCGCCATACAAAGAAGACACTGCTCCATCTTGGAAGGAATCTTCTTTATCTTCCAAACAGCCGAAGTACATTTTCTATCTAATTGTCGACTTCTTGTGATTTCTTGTGACTTCTTGTTTGTAGAGAGCATGTGGAAAGTCCCTGTTTACATTCTGTATACAGGCGAGTTTTGTGCTCAATTTACAACCAAGTGCTTTGAATTGGGTATCAAAAAAAACATAACTACCTTCAAGTTCATCGATGAATGATTTATAATTTGCTTTAGAAATGGTGGCGGTTACGCACTTTAATTTACAGACGGATCCAATTCGACTTTGGGGTCGCTACTTCCAGTTTAAGAATTAAACCTTGCACCACACTTTTGAAGCACCCTTTACATCTTAAAAGTCAAAATATGGACACAGAGCCAAGAGCAGTTACGTGATACTTTTTCGCCAATTCTAGCAAATGATGCTGGAGATCTACCACGTTCCCAAGCCTTCCACTTCCACTGTTTCTAACAGAAAAATTTCCCATGTCTGCCCTCATAAATTTCTGTCGAGTACCAACCCTAAATGTGAATCATCATCCGGTGTCCTACGTACATTCGGTAGGAGTTCTTTGCACATCTGTTGAACATCTCTCACCTTGATGACATCACTACCTGGAAGTTCTACATACAATTCTAGTTTTTCCTTTGCTACCATTTAAAAAAA
Organism: Pleurozium schreberi; assembly: GCA_006891605.1. Lineage (NCBI taxonomy): Eukaryota > Viridiplantae > Streptophyta > Bryopsida > Hypnales > Hylocomiaceae > Pleurozium > Pleurozium schreberi. Next base: position 10,352 of record VACF01000211.1, read on the forward strand.
AAATTCACCAATGGGAAATTGATAAGTCATAGGTTTCTGACCTCACTGATGGTTAAGAAATGAAGTTGGGGATAAGTGAATGAAAATTAATTTCACATGCCACGAGAAAAAGATCTGTTCATGGCATGACCCCTACCATTAATAATACGAATATACACGACCGTAACTCTCGCCCTAAAGTTCTGCACAACAGCACCACCGAGAAAATGAAATCACAGTCACCAACTGACAATAGGGGTTWGGGTTAGAGAGAACAACGATCCAAACTCACGTGTAGGAAGTATGGGCTTAATGACAGGACGGATGCGCCACGCCTTCACCAATAGCAGCACCTCGTCATTCCCCGTCGCAAGAAACATACGCAACACGTAGTCCGTGAGCTTACCAGCAGCCACAGTTTGCTGCACCACGAAACGAAAACAAAATCAAACAACAGAGAGTACTAAGTTAAGTACTGCTTTTTTAAAACAAAGGCCAACAAGATTGATCAAACCCTAGAAAAAACTCTTCCATGATTTCCTATTCAAACCCTAACCAGAACCTAATCCCAAACTCTACTCACACAGCTCCGTTGAGCTTCTAATTTGTGTGGGGTTTATGATTTACAACACTTGTGGTGTGACTAGGGTTAGTGAATTACGAGCCAGACCTGGAAGAGGYGGACAACGAGGTGGTCCGGAACGGAGGAGAGGTCGGAGAAGCGTTGGATATGGAGAACGGCAGTGCCAAGAGTCAAGTGCAGAAGAGACGGCGGGGGCGACATACAGAAGAAAGAAAGAGGGAACAGCAAAAGGTTTAGGGATTAGTGTGAAAAACGTCAAGCGAAGGGAGTATGGGTGGTGGAATGGGCTCGTGTTCTTGGAGCTTGGAAGTGCTTTGCGTTGAGGTGAGTGGGAAAAGCATGTGTTTGTTCGGAAACYGGAGCTCAAGGAGAAGCAGAAGAGCAAGCGCAACGACAAAGCTTATTACGTTCAAGCAGCAACAACAAAGAAAAAGAAAAAGGAAGCTGCAAGACTGGAGAGCTTGGAGACGAAGGCCCGCGCGAAATTGGGCAAGGCGAGGGGCTGGGCCTGAGGAAGGACTGCTGGGGGAACTTGGAGAAGAAGATGCGCTGCAACCCTAAAGTTGGGGTCCGACACAACAAATGGAGCAATCTTTCAAAAATTTGGCAAATTCAGGTCGGCATACTTTTGTCAAAATCTAACTTGGTCAGGACTACACTTCATATAAGGTAGAACTGCCCATTACCATACAGATTTGCTACCTAGGCACTTTGGAGAGATAGAAAAGTTTGAGAGATTTCATTTGCAGAAAGAATGAAGACAATCTAACAAAAACTGAATTTTTTGTGATTTTTCAAAGGTGAAGTGTTAAAGCATGATCATACCCTTGTTAAAGCGTGGGCTAATGTGTCCATTCCCCAAGTGCATTGCCATTATGTTAAACGGATTTTAAGTTTATGATAATAGGTTGGATCACTGACGCAAATGGGAGGGTTTCCCAGGTGTCAGAATTGGATGGATGTTGGTAATAGGTATGGTAGAGGGACCCATTCCTAACCGGCACCCCATCACCAATCAATAGGGTGTTGTATTTCCGACCAAGGCGGAACAGATTTCCTTACTATTGTAGTTAGAATGAACATTCAATTTTGAAGACCTACTAAAGTATTGGAGTCTTTCCTAATCACATTGAAAACAAATGAGGAAGATTGAACAAAATAAAACATGAAACTAAATACAAGTTCTTTTTTACTTGAGTTTTGAGTTTACAAAACAATACAAGTTTATCAATTGTGTACATGTACAAAATTGATTACAATTGATTACAAGAATTGAGCCCGATGCAATTAGCCAAGAGTGGTACAATACTGTATTGATTGACAATACATTTACTTACTGGAGGTCAAAGAAAAAACAAACATGAATCATTCAATGCTCACCCCAATGATGGAAAGGGGAAGAAAAGAGGGCCTAAAAGGGAGGTACTTCTACATGAGTACAAATCTACTCACATGTATTACATTAACCCTTAAAAGACGGACCTATTACCGCAGAGAAAAGGCCAAGTGCCGAGTGCTAGACGGTGGGAAGTTACACCTTGTAGCACGTAAAAATGACAAGCAACATCTAAAACATTTCTACAACACCTAAAAATTTGATGATAGGCATATAGGGACTTGTTAGCATGGACATGAATTTCCGTGGCTTTGTGTTACAATTTGCAACACCTAAAAATGACAATACATTCAATGACATTATTTCTTGCTTTCCATGTCAAAGCACATCTCTACTTTCACATTCACCCAAACAATGGATGAAAAATACCTATTCTATATCCATTGCAATTGATTTCTATCATCCAAAGGATCCAAAATGTCCTTGACATCCTTTTAAGGGTTAATCACCATTGACAATTGAAAAGGAACCCCTTGAATACTCTTGGCGCGCCCAACCCATGTTCACATAAATCCAAACTTTTCCATACTCATTCCAATTAAACCATCACCTAAGAAAAGATCCACATTAATTGACTATATCAATTGGTAGTAGAGACATGGACATGTCCTACACAAAAAAGGACATGTCCTTCAACCGTACAATTGAAAAGATTATAAGAGTCAAACAAGGACATCTTTCAAAAAATGGAGAGGCCATATTTTGGTCCCTCGAGCGTTAATGTTTAGCTACGATATCACTGCATTGGAATCAATGTCCTTTTGTCTAAATAAAACAAAATAAGAGAAACCCGGAAGATTGGAAGGTCCAACCTTCAGAGACAGCATACAAGTTTCGTCCAAGGCAACGATTACAAACTCAGTGAGACCAACCTACAATTTGCTCTCATTATTAAGATGTCAACGTGAAATAGTTTGGTTCTCCGAAATGGATTCCCCTCTAACAACAACAGAAACAACAACAACAACAAAATATAATGCAAGGCCTGAGCAGGTACAGGAGCATATGAAAGTCAAAATGAAGAAATTACTTCAAGGCTTCCATATCGCTACCGTGTGAGACGTTAGGATTTGAAAAGCGTTCAAGAAGTGGACCTCACCTGTTCCATGACAAAGGAAATAAAACACAATTGTGAGAGAGTTGCTGTGAACATAGAMGAGGTGTATCTAGCCACACTAWAAACTGATATTGCASTACTGTACTGAACATGACAAAAAAATTTCAACCCACTTCAAATGACCTAGAGCACAAGGAGTAAGCAAGCACAGTTTCAAAGAACCCGAAGTGCCTAACGAGATCCCAGTAAGTTAGCCTTAGTGTAAAGCCTGAGCAAGGAACTGCTACAGAAGAGTTACACTAAATAATGCACAGACGTAAAGCACCAAAAAAATCACAAAAACTCTGCACAATGTACCATATGAGCTTTAATGAAGAAATAAAAACCACGTCCAGATATATTAAGTAAGGCCCTCCAAAACTTTTGTACCATTCAGGTGTTCGGAGAAACCACTCATTTGATTCGGTCCTTTCCAGAGACCAACATAAGTCTAGARAAAGACTCCAGACAGCCGATAGAGTTTAAACCCTCAACCCAAAAAACTACAGAACAACCAGTACTCATCACCCAGACAACTACAACCAAAAAAATAGTCGAGAGAGTAGTACAAATAAGGCCTGCAAGTCAGCAACAGCACTGACTTTTGCAACTTTGACCGCTAGTCTGCAGTGGCTCGATTTCATTTGATGAATCCGTCATCTTACTAAAACCTGGAAATGTTCCAGGAAAAATGCAGTACAAGTAAATCTATAGACCTTAGATGTATATCAGAAACCAAAAAAAGAAAAAGAAAGAAAAAATGAAAGAAAAATATCTACGTTGATCTGTCGGACTCGTCACTAATCGAACTGTCCTCAGTGTCAAAATCAATCTGAGACCCTACAGCTGGCAACCTAGACGTATACATGTGTCCCATTTTGATGCGTTTGGTTTCCAAGTACCGTCGGTTCTCCTTCGTCACGGGTGAAAATAATGACCTTCGCTCATTGACACGAATCCCAAGGTCCTTCAAAGCCTTCACCTTGGCCGGATTATTACTRAGCAACGTAATTGTCTTAACGCCAAGATCTTGCAAAATCTAATCAGGAAAAACACAAATCCATCTCAATAACTCCATAAATATATGACGACACACAAAAACAAGTTAACCTATCAGAAAGCAGCTTCGCCCTTGAGGAAATCTGGCAGATAAGCTTCAAAGAATTTSCTACAATAGGCAAAGMACCAACTAAATCGCTTGCTCTACCAATTTTTWTKGTYTGGAAGTAAGATRYACTMGGCKCCAAATCTAAACTCGTAACGGAAATCATACAGAAGAATCAGAATTTAAAAACAAAGCAAACATTAGAATACCTGAGCACTGATTCCATACTCTCGTGAATCAACAGGAAGTCCAAGTTGAAGATTTGCCTCTACGGTGTCCGAGCCAGCATCTTGCAGGTTGTAAGCCCTCATCTTATGTCCAAGACCGATTCCCCGGCCTTCATGACCTCGCATGTAAACCACAACACCCCTCCCCATCTTTTTTATAAAGGACAGAGAGTCGGACAGCTGGCTCCCGCAATCACAACGGGTCGAGCGAAACACATCACCAGTCAAGCATTCCGAATGTATTCTCACATAGACTTCCAACCCACTGCTTATGTCACCCTGCAGAGTCCCAARAGAAATAAGAGAGAGTGAGTTTAGGATACACAACAAAATGTATCTTGTCAAATACTAATTTAAATGAGAGGCTGAMAGAACTCATCGGCCCAAGAGTAAAGCAGCATTTTCTAACAGTTTAGTAGCTATCTGAAGAGATCCGTAGTAAATCAGGCAACATAAATATCCAGCATGCCAAAAGGGTTCCAAGACCAAATAAGAWCCAAGCGTACCTCRACAAGAGCAGCGTGTTCCAASCCATCWTTSGATACATAGCTGAACACCTGAAACTCCCCATACTCAGTGGGGAGCCTTGCACTTGCCGTGCGCTCCACCAAACCGGATTTCTTCACTAAAACCGACTTCTTGGCCTCCTTGAATCTGTAAAAACGCAAACCCTTCATCAACAATTGCCAACGTATATACCCACATCATGCACACTATTTATTGCATTCCTAACTACAGTTTAAAAAATGCCATAGGTATCACTTCTGAATAATGTCCCAAAGATCTGGAAAGAAACTGTACCAAGTGTGCAACTACCTGCAGAGTATTAAAATTCACAAACCATCAAAGAAAGTTAACTACATTAAAACTTGGACGAACGGATTAAGAAAAAATCAGCTCAGGCTCAAAGTTTGACACGAGTAATGCACGAGGAAGTCGTGGAGGAAGGGAATTACTTGACAAGGGCATCGATTGATATTAAAGGGAAACCATGACGCTTTGCGAATTTCATCAAATACGGTAGGCGGGCCATTGAGCCATCCTCGTCATTGACAATCTCACATAGAACTCCAGCAGGACGTAGTCCAGCAAGTTCAGTTAAATCTAGTGCTGCCTCGGTATGCCCTCTCCTTTTCAACACCCCACCTGCAGGAGAACACCACAGCAAACMGTGGTGTAAATATCATCAAGACAAACCAGTAATACATTTTGATGAGCATAGACTCATTTCAAGTCTTTTCTCTAAGGGCACTTCAATGGTACGAAGAACGTGACCGGGGGACACACTACCCTAAAGATCTCACCACAACAAACAAGAAAACAAGACAAAACAAACGACCTAAAAAAATTAAAATAATTTTCTAATATTATAATTTATACAAATTCTATATTGTTTTCTACCGTGATTTGAAATGCCTTAAAACGGAACCTCTTTGTAGAGAGCTTTCCGACAACACCCAAAATGCAACTGGGGATGCATGGTCTACGAGATCTCAATGAACAAAATAAAATAAAATAAGCAAAAGCTTAGCTTAAAGGTATGGACTAGTGTGCAAAAAAGGGCCTCCCCGTCAAGCATCGCCCTTCTTGTATACACTTATTTAGCACAATCACCTCCTCTTCCGACATTGCTATATACATAATCATCAAACTTAATTAACATTATCCATCCATCCCTTAAGATCTAGGTTGTTTGTTTTGTCTGTTTTTTACATTGAGATTTCCTAGACTGAGCGTCTTTTGGTCATGTTTTTGGTACAATAAGAAAGTTTTCAACAACGAGGGGTGCACGAGCTTGGTTTTGTGGCATTTCAAACTATGGTGTGAAAGTTATTGAATATTGAAGTTTTTATGGATACAAAAAATTAGAATATTACTTTTACTTATACTTTGACAGTAACCCTCCCTCATTCAATATCCCCCAGATTGGTTTGATATATTGGCTTACAGAGGCTTATTAGCTACGAGAAGGTCAAATTTAGTCGCAACCTTTGCAATGTAGTCCAGTACGGGACTGGTTTGACATATTGGCTTATAGAGGTTTAAGGTACCCACCCCAAAAATTGCCCCTAATCTAAAACCACAATCTCAAACTATGTACATCTCCAAAACCATTTATGTACCTATGTAGAAGAAACGTTTGTAGAATCTAACTTTGATCCTTCATAACTTTTGCATGTTGTGTCAAAATGTCGCATTTTTTAGTGCATCGGAACCTCCTTTCACTTGCCAACAAGACAATATGAAAATCTGACCAGCCTAATAATGGCAACTAGGCACAATACCAATTTTGGCGATTTTGAATGTTACCCACCTTATTAGTTAACCCTTAAAGGACATGGAGACCATTATTTGGCCGATGAATGAGAGAGCATCTTCTTGTGTAGGACAAAAGTGCAACTATTCATCCTTGAATTTTTTTGTGAAAAGCAGAGATTTTCTAAAATACTTTGACTTCCAATGCTTACTTTTCAAAATTTGGAAACCAATTATACTCACGGTATTAGAATTCTTGATTTCCGCAGTTACCCGCCCAACATTTAAGGGTTAATCTAGAAACAACGTCGAGGCCATTTTCTAGACAATGAATAAGAGCGCATTCGTCTGTGTAGGACAAAATTGCAACTATTCATCCCTAGAATTTTGTGTGAAAAGGGAAGATCTTGGCTACAATACTTTGACTTCCAATGCTTATTTTTGAAAGTTTTTAAACCAATGATTCTCACGGTATCAAAATTCATGATTTCCATGGTCACCCGCTCGGCGTTTAATCCGTGGCAGACGTTTTGCATTCAATGAATGACAAGGAATCAAATTGTACAGCACAAAAGTGCAACCATTCGTCCACAAAATTAGGGGTAGAAAGGGAAGATCTTCTAGAATACTTTGACTTCCAATAAATACTGTGGGATTCCTTTAAAGGGTCTGGTAAGAGAGGTTCTTCAGTAATAGATTGTAGCAGTGGCGAGAAGCCAAGGTGAACTGACCTCCTCATTGCCCCTTTTGTTACCCCTAGAGAAAACATTGAAATTCTTTTATTTGCCACATATGACAAAATTTGCAAATTTGATCTGAATTCATATTTGCAATCAAAGGCCTCAAATTAGCAACACTGAATAGGGGCATTAAGGAGACCAAATGAGGGAAATTGTAGATGTTTGAAACATGATGTACATCCCCGTACACTTCAATCACTGTTAATGTACAACAGAGGTAGATATTTATATAGTGAAATGTCAATTAATTAGTATGGGTCCCCTTAATACCCTATTAAGTGTAGGAGAGGTGAAGAAATTCCAAATTGACACGGCACAAAATAGGGGGCAATTTATACATTTATCTTGTGACAGGGGCAATGAGGGTCAGTTTCCCCTGGCTGTGGCGAGAGGGCTGAGATAGCTTAGTGCCTGCGTGCTGTTGTGCTTTSTGTGACCACACAGAATTTGACCAACGCCACGGCGCCAGTGCGAGTCCCCAAGCCAGGCAAGGCGACCCCCGTCTGGCTGTCTGGCGCCCGTCGCGTGGCTTCCTGCTTTTGAAGCTGCGGCGTAGCATGCCTCACGCGTGCTCCAGTTGACCTACTGCACCGTACCGTCACTCAGCATTCAATCTTCAGCTACAGAAGTTCTCGCATTCTTCAGTTATTATTATTACTGYACTCCGTAGTACTCCGGGGGGCTTTGTTGTTCGGATTGCTTGACCGACTGCCTGACTGGGTCCACGGAGTCAAGGACTGGATGGCGCCGGCGCCTCTGTACTGTAACTTCCTCGRCACTGTAGCAAGCGGATTGCACTCGCAACTTCCCCGCCACTCACTCAGCCTTCCRTCTGGAAGGAAACAACTGAAGTACTGAACGCTCTTTGCTTCAGTCAGCAACTCATCAGTTGGGTCAATCAACTACTGTAGGACCTTGAGCTAACTAAAGCTGTAGGAGACTTTCTTTGCACCATTATGTCTGCCTGGTGTACATTTTGCACTTTCAGCTGTACTCCACTGATGACTTATGTTATAGTAGTGACCATGAAGTGATGCAAATAGTCACATGTGCAAATAGTCACTAGGCCTATGCACATGAGGCCTTACGGAGGCGTCCGACCTTCGCAGGTAAGGGCCGAAAAGGCCGGGTGAGCCACAGGCGGGGCTTATGGGGGTGTGCTCAAAAATTGTGAGACCAGCAGCCCTCACGCAACCCTCACGGAAAAATCACCGCTGGCAGAGAGGACAGGGCAAAAGGCCCCCAAGGTGGGTGAGCTGGCTCCTGGGGGGTGGGGGCCTGCCTCTTGCCGTGGGGGGTCGAACACAGGGCTTATCCACCCCCATGTGCGTAGGCCTACTAATATGGTGGAAACGAGGTCTGGCTTACCTGGTGCCAGTGTGTTCTTTTACGATACTAGTGTGCCTTGTGCCGTTGCCACAAGTAAAATCAAAGTAAAAGTAATTTTCTATATTTTTTTTATTCATAAAGACTTGAAAATTCAATAACTTTCACCTCGTAGGTTGGAACACCACAAAACCAAGCCCATGCACCCCTCCTCGCTAAGAGCTTTCCGACTATACCAAGCATGCCACCGGGGGACGCTCGGTCCAGGAGATCTCAACGTAACAAATAAAAATAAAAATAAAAAATAGCCTGACTGTCTTAAAGTATAGATACTGACGTGATAACATCTTGAATCTCGATTCTATTTGCTCAAATGCACACGTGATAACATCTTGAATCTCGATTCTATTTGCTCAAATGCACACGTGATTACACAGCAAGAGTTGACGAGACAGATACCGTGTGTGTGATCTGAAATTTGAGGTAATTTGATCCATTTTGGCAGGACGGAAGGTACAGGGACCGAGATTGGGTTCGATACACACGCAAGTGGCCACCCCGACTGGTGCAGGCATTGGAAGGGTTTCTGGATGTTAAGGCAGTCGCCAGGTGAGGATTAGGAAAGTCAAATCATTCTTGGGCAGCTATCTTTAACGCCTAAATGAAGGAACAAGCTGCTTTTCTTCACAAAATAATATCCAAAACTGTTTTTTTTGTAGTGCATTGAGCATAATTGAAATATGAAAACATTTTGAGCAATCTTTTAACAGTACAAATTTGTATTAGACTTTCCTATGTGTAGAAAAAATGTCAGCTCATTTGACCTCGTAGATTGTGAGATTGTAATGTTGCAAGTTGGAGGATAAGAAATTTTGGGCCCTACCCAATAGGGTGAGCCTAGTTTGACTCAACTTTGTGGAGGAGGCACTTTCCAACTTTCGGAACTTACACCATTGGGCAAGTAGTTATGTTAGTTACTTGTGTACTAATTTTCAAAGATATTGAGATGTCTAACATACGCAAAATAATTTTGCATTGAGAGGATGACCCACTACCAAAGCAACTCTAACAATTAAAATTCAGTTTGGGGGGAATTCATTTTGGGGAAAATCTAAATCTCAATGGTCAAGACATGCATCTTTCTTTCTCTTAACTCTTTAACAACGAGGCGGACGTTTTGCGTCCGATGAATAACAAAGAATCAAATTGTACAGCAGAGAAGAGCAACTATTCATCCGTGGAATTAGGGGTGGAAAAAGAAGATCTTCTATAATTAGTGCTTTGGCTTCCAATGAGTACTTTTGGATTTTTTTTAAACTAGCGATTCCCACGGTATCAAAATTGATGATTTCCACAGTGACAATTTTGTCCCTTAGGGTTTTAGGGTTAATCATTTAAAAAAAGAATAAAAAAATTAAAAATTAAACTCAATAATTTACACTAAAATTTGTTYTGATGGTTCTAGAATTGTTCTAAAATTGCCTTTTTTAGTGCATTGAGTGAAAGTGATTTTTTTTCCATTTTCAAACAWGCATTATTTTTCTGTACTACAATGAGAACATGGAAATCTTTTAAACCCATTGAATCCCACAGACTTGCAAGATATAATTATTTTAAATTAATGGAAAAAACTTCACAACATGCATAGCATTCAATAGCAAACTTGATCTCCATAGTCTATAGTGATGGTGTGGAATATTCCACACCCAACATCCTCTCCATCCTCCACTTGTTCAAGTAGCTATTGATATGAAGGTTGAGTGTGGTATATTCCACACCATCTACTCTAAGCCAAGGCAATGCTAAAGCACGCTATTGAATGTTATGTGCTTAACTATCCACCTATCCACTCAAAAGATGCAGTCAACCTCCCCCTAGTCCTCCCTCCTACTTGGAAAATCCCTCGCTGTCAATTTTTATCAAAAAAATTTGAACCCCCCTTAAACACGCCGTCAATATGATTTTTTCCCCAAGAACACTTTATGTTGATCCTTGCAGTTGATTTTTAACCCTTGAACACCGCGGAGGACGTTTTGTGTCCGATGAATGACAAGGAATCAAACCACGTAGGACAAAATTGCGACTTTTCATCCTCAGTATTAGGAGTGGAAAGGGAAGATCTTTTCTAGTATTTTGACTTCCAATGAGTATATTTGACTTTTCAAAGTAGATGATGTCACACGGTTTAAAAAATGCATGATTTCCACGGCCACCGGTCCGTCCTTTAAGGGTTAAGAGAAATATACAGAACCCGCCTCAATGCCGTCATTCTTACAGATAAATTAAAAAACAAATTGCCGTTGATCTTATTGCTGCAGTGAGTTGCAATCTCAATGCTGAAATTAGGGTTTTATTAGGGCTCAAAATTTGCAGCATTGCTCCATTTTTTTTCATTTAGTTTGAGAAACTTTGTTATGTACTGAGATGGACAGATGGTCCAAAGCTGTAGAAAATGTAAATTGTGCCTGTTGTAATGCAAGGAGCTTTTTATATTGCTTCAAATTTGAGCATTGATTTGTTGTTATCCACAAGTGTCATTTGCCTCATACTATACCCCTTTSAGAATTTGTTTGGGAAGTTTAACATCCAGTGAAAAAATGACACATGTATTTGTTTGGATTTGATTTTGGATTTTCCTAGTTTTAACACACTATTGAGTTTTAAATACTTATCCAACCACTTGCCTTCTCTATTAGCACACCACCCAAATTGCCTCTAAACTTTTGAGCACCATAAATTTAGATTTAAGCACCCTATTGAATAAAAATTATATTTTCACTCGGATTACAAAATTTGCATCTTTAATATAAGAGTCACTGTCATCTGTTCAAAATTGACTTTATAATAATCTAATTTTTCAAATGGTGAATAATTGTCCTTTGGGATAAAGGTGGAATTATGTAAAACTTTTCATGTAAGATGATGTGCATAGATACAGTTAAAGTTATAATTATTTCATAGAAGTTATTTTTATGAGGAGAAAGATGAGATTTAGAGTTTTGAAATAGAATTTTGGAGATTTTTTGGAATTTCTCCAAGTCTGTAAAGGCAACACATTCTTATGTCATACTGAAGTTGCCCCTTCACTAGAATGTCATATTGGTTTATCAATAGATTTGTCTTACAAATTGGCTTTTGAGTGTTGTATTGTTTTATCTATGAGTTGTCTTGTAAATTTTCTTCTAATGAATTGTCTTCAAAAAGATCCAGAATCATCCACTAGTAGGCTTTGTAGCACGGCATTAAAAAATGAGGAGTTAGATTTGTCCGTTGGTGCATCTAAATGAAACAAGATGCAAGATGTAGTTCAAATATTGAGAAGCGCAACAAATTTGTTACAAAAGCGCAAAAGTAAATGTTGTAGGAATTAAGTTGCTTTTTTGTGACGCTGGATGGTTTGATTATCGCAGTTTTTAGTAGTCTTATAAATTGAATTCGCTCCAGGATTCTTGTGTGAGAGTGAAGATAGGTCGTGGTGGGCTTCCCTCCATCTGAATTGGAAGGCTGCTTGATTTGACGTTGCGCATTCATGAGATTGAGTTTTTTGGGTTAGTTTCCAACATGGCGATTGGTACTCTGTTAACTTTAATGGTGAGACAAGTAGCAATGGAGATTGATTGTGAAAAATTTTCAACTAAATATTTTGAATTTTACACTCAAAGCACTCCTTGCTAATGACCTTCAAGTCAAATGTCACTATCAAGCTAGGTTTATCCTTATATATATAATTGATATATTAGATTTTTGTGTTCTTCTATAATGATGTTGATTTTTCTTCAAAAATTTTGATGGGGTAAATCAAATTATTGTGATATTTTAAATTAAAGCATGAAAATATAATTATATCAATTAGAATATATATTAGAATAATTTGAAATCTATACTGGAATTGAAAGTTAGTATGAGAATTATAATCTTGTAGTTTAAATTTAAAATCCATTTATTTGAAAAGGAAAAAATACAAATGAAATATAGTCAATATTGTGTTATTTTGATTCTAACACATAGAGCTCGCAATTGCAATAATTCTTTCACTTTTTGGACTTTTTCAAAATTTCAAAAYACAGTAAAAGCAAAACTTGTTAAGCTTCATTTTCTTAGTTCAAATCAAATTCCGGAAATGGATATCTTGAAGGTTACAACTGACCAGGGCTCATTCTCTTTTCAGATGTGTGGACCTTTATTGGTTAATACCATCTTTTACTGCAGTTATTCTTTTCTTTTCTTTTCAAAGTATCCTTCATTTTGCTTAGTTCTGAACAGAGAGTAATCTGACATCATCTCAGTTTTAGGGGAGACCTGGGAAATGGTCTATTATGATGATTCTCATTGCTCTCATTGCTGTGAAGTTTAATGGTCGGCTTGTTTTTTTGGATGCCGAAGGGTATGCAACAAGTGGAGCTGGAACTTCGTCTACTTGAAGCGATTGCAATTTACCGTCCGTCACTGTTAGTAGGTAATGCTTCGTCTGTGCTATCATGGATTGGTTATGCTGTGTTCCTAGATGTGTATTCAAATCTTTAGAATTCTGTTTTCTTTGATGTGTATTCAAATCTTTGATAGAATGCTCTTTTTCCTTGTAAAAGGGATCTAGATTCTTTTCCTGCCGATCTCTTGGCTCTCTGGGCTCAAACCTCGGTCTTTGACRTCAGTGTGTTGYCCATTTTCATTTTCTTTTTTGTTGCAATGGGTTCCTGTCATAACATTCTTGAGAAGTTGTGAGAAATAACCCTTTACGTAGATGGAAACCAAACGTTGAAAAGGATCCAAAATTTTGAAATTCACTAGAGATCCTTTTCAACGTTTGATTTCAATGGATCCTTTTCAAACGTTGAAAAGGATCCATTCAAACCAAACGTTGAAAACAAGATCGGTCACTCACTCAACGTTTGGTTTCCATCTACGTTGCGTGGTGTTTAGTGAGTGACCGATCTTTTTTTTTTCTGTGAGGGTGTTGATACTGCTCGAAAACAATGTGGATTCCTTTTTACAAGGGTTTTGAGGGCGCTGTTCAAGAACATAATGGTGATGGATTGTTCAGTGGTCAGCTGCAGCTTAGTCTGAATTTTCCAGGAGTTGGACCACAGCCAACGTGGGCCATGTATGTGTACTAATGCATGCAAATGGCAGGCATGCACCGTCATTTCATCCTCTTTGGCCTGATGGAACATCTTGAGAGAAGGTCAGTAACACCTTGTTGCTTGAACCCATGTGTGCCAAAGAAAAAACACAGTCGATTTGGACCTCTTTTTTGTACAGAAATATCATCAGTGATTTTTTTTATTTATATTTTCTCCTGGATACAGATTGAATCAACGATTTTCCCCCGATGAGGTTCTGCAGCTTCTTGATCGTTTCTTTAATCTGGAGCTTTTGGTATGTTTCTCTTTCTTGGTTGACCTTATTTTCTTTCGTTCATAAGCTGATTGCCTTGAAAGTCTGAGGATGCCCGACTGTTTCCCTCCCTTCAGAGTTGCTAGAGATTTGGTGCAACCTATATTTTCCTTTTCGGGATTTCAAGGTGATCTCTTCCGGAAAATGATACAGAACGGAAACATGCGATTCTTCAGTTGAGTAGTTTTGACTAAGGAGTGTAGATTGATGAACTAGTTACTTAACCCTTAAAATGTCTACCAGGTTTTCGATACTTAGATGAGCTATAATCTATCAAACGTTAAGCATCATGCATACAATTGATTTTGGAATTTTTTCATCGATGTTTGTCAAATCAATTTAGAAGCTCTCAATTCTGCACTGTTCACAAATTCTATTTTTAGTAATTTTACGAACRAAGAGAAGTTTTGGACAGTTTTTTTTGGTTTCGAAATTTCTGTTGTTCAGGAAAGTATGCAGTCTCGTTGCAAGTAGCACCATTAGCAAGCCAACTTGTCTTTGATTTTGGCAATGCCCAATACAGTAGTTGAATGTGATGAATTGGACAATTATGTCTTGCACAGCATTTTGGGGTTTTGACTGATGTCCACAAAGGAGCYCTTGTGCCAACTAACTAGTAAATCTAACTTGTTTTGTAGGCATCTTTGGAAATTATTGTTTGGTTCTTTTTTATACTGTTTAACATTGAAGTGTCCTTAAGCCCTTATCTTGGATGATGTTTTGTCCAAATAATGACTCATTCATCCAAAATAGTGCTTAAATAAGCAACCTTTGATGACTAAAATTTGAGGATAATAAGGCAAGCAACATACATGTACAAAGATACAAGCAAGAGTATGCAAAATCTAAAGAGAAATACTTGGACATTTAATGAGTAACAACATTCAAGATTTGAAATGGATTGTGATTGATAAGTTGATATTGAAGATTTGAGTTTTTGGATAGGAACTTGATGATGAAGAGTTGGAGCTAGTAAAGCARCAAGAGGACTTTTCTCTACCACCTTCTATTTTTGAAGAGATAAAGGGGGAGATTCCCACATGAAGCATACTCGTTTATTTAGTCTTGGATTTTATTTTGACCTTTGACTTGCATTCTTTTTTAGTCTTCATGTATAGCCTTTTATTTATTARGTAGATTATACAATTTCCGTTGACTAGGTGTATTACCTAACAAGCAATTACATAAAGTAGCTATAGATTTCTCCTTGAGTGAGGAGTAAATTCTATTTGTAGAATCTTTGTTTGATGGAAAGATAGCACAAGATGGTGCCTTTTTGATGTACTTCCAAAGGTTTTCAAAATTGCCACTAGGGATTGTCTTGCTTATTGAAAATTTCAAACATAGATAGGGGTTTAGTTTTGATATCAAAGGAATGAAGGCCAAGTTCAAACCAAGGCAAAMGAGCTCAAAAGCAAAGAGGTGGTCTAAAACAAGGAATTGATGTTCAAATAAAAAAAGATTCAAAGCCAATACAAGTAGTAAGGCCTAAAAGGTTGCAACAATCTTACAAGATGATTGAATTGTATAGTAAAACAAGCTTAGTGATAAGGTTCTAAGACTTGTGTTGACAAGATTGAGGTTCTTCTTATCTTACCTTCAATATCTAAGTTATTAGTACTATGTCTTAAAGTTGATTCATGAAAACTTATGATCTTTTAGGAGACACTAAAAACCCTAAGGGTTATCAGAATGGTTTCAAAAGTTGCATTCATGGTTTAGAAAAGACATTTCATAACTTCAAGTAGCCACAAACAAGTACTTTAGGAAACACCTGACGTACTATTTACATATACCTAATAGGTTTGACTATTATGGAAGTGCCTAAACACTATGAACAAAAGAATAATTAGTATATGGCTTCCAATGGTGYAGCCACAAAGTATAGTCAAAAGTGTGGTTCTTGTTGCCCCAAGCCATACACTTTGAATAAAAGTGTATAGCTTTCTATTATACATGTAGGGATGCAATTATTCTTAAGAAATATTTCATTACATTTTCAAACACATGTGTAGGATACGAAAAAAACATGAGTACTATGCCAAACGCTACAAAAATCGGGGGGTCTTTCTTGCAATCACCCCAAAGCAATTTTTAATTAAAAWACTACATGAATCTTCTATCCTTATAAACTATGTGAGAAAAAGTTCTTATGTACCTTTTCAATTCCAAGTTCAAGATGATCCAAATTGGAATTACACTCCTCTCAACTTTGTTGCCTTTGGACTAAATGGGAAGAGGCTTAGAATTGAAAAAGCCCTACATGCAAGGAAGTTGGGTAGGACCTTACTTGAAAAGCAAAATAGTGCTACAAGATAAGGCCTTTCATAATGTTGCTCTCTTATTGTTATTGCTTGTTTTAGAATGTATAACAAAACATTCTAAATATCAACAAACTTGAGGTTATTGATTTAAGGTAGCCAACCCATTCTCCCAATGGAAGGTGGTCTATTTCTGTGCAGGATAGAGATGAGTAAATGATCAATTACAACACATTATGAACATGACTCCCCCTAGTACGGTGGTAGCTGAAGCCTGAAGCACTCTCAATTGGTACTACAATTCTCTCATAGTAATGAAGCATTCTCAATTTTGCAACCAACCCTTGGTTGGAAATAGGATGACCTATATGACCAATATGGGACACACAAAACCTTCACCTAGAAAATTTATAGTAATTTTGTTTCAGACAATAAAATTGTGAAAAATTATGGCATTCTTCTAAAACCTATTTTTGTACACGGGAACTTTTTCCACTCAACATATCCGCACTCCACATGTGCTCAATTGTTTAAATGGTCAGAAATGGGTCGGTTACCATACTCCTCACATGAAAGTGGTGAACAAAGCTTTGGTTCTTCACTACGAGAAGATACTCAAGCGAACAGCTTCAAGCTTGGATGATTTCACATTTTCACCAGTACGGTAGACTACTCTTAGAGTGACCATTTAAGACCAGATTGCGTTTTCAGGGAAGCTAAACTCCTTGAAACAATTTTCAATAAATTTTCATAGGAAGAAAAAAGGAATTGGAAATTAACTCAAGTCAGATTTTTCATATTTTTCGGACCTTCAAGGAATTAGTTACACATTTTTGAGGTTGTAATGCAGTGGTCACTAAAAGCGACCACCTCCTAAAATGTACACTGCTAGTACATTAAAGAAAGCAAAATGTACCTCTGTAGCATTAGAGCATGGGTGCTTTAAGAGCAGACTACCTTACAGAAAAGTCCRCCCTAAGGCAAGACACTCACAACCTATTGCAAAAGAAACTATGTAAAGTACGAAGTAACAATCAAAACAAGAAAACATAACAAAACAGACAGGAAGCCACAATGAAGCACTAGTAAAAAATTCAGTTATTCTGTTGATTTGGTCACGTTGATCCGGTCAATTTTTGACAGAAAATCTGTTGAAATCAAGCTTAAGCTTCGCTGGTGGAAGACGTGTGAATGAGATTGATCAAACGCTGCCAACTCAGGCATRCATTGACAGAATTCATAAGGAGCCAGATTACAACAATGGGTGAAGAAACTAACTGCACACTAGCCTAGTCGAAACTATGCGGACAGTGCTGGCGCCCAAAAGGGAATTAAAAGCAAATTGAGCCTCACAACACGAAAGAATAAGCTCTGCAGGGGGAAGAAGACTATCATCACTGGAGTATGTACAGTACAGTACACTGAACAAGCCTACTTGGAGGCATCGTCATTTGGCTTCTTACCAAACCAGGAGGCCACAATGGGCGTGAGCGCCACTGTGGGCGGAAATCGAACGGGCGACAGCGCCTTGTGAGCAGCATAAGCCAATGCAAACGTGCCCACCTTCTCGCCCGTGTCGTTCACATGAATGCCCACCTGTTGGTCATTGCACACACCTCCCAATTCAGTGTCCACATTGGAGGACTCATACATATCCTAAAATTTCTGTAGAGGTGATAGTCATGTTATGGATCTCATAATCTTGTCCTTCTTTTGAGACTCTTGATTGAGAGCAGGACCCGACCATTAAGGTTATATTTGATAATGAGAAAGTAAAATCTTGTTGTCGACGAAACATTCCTTGCCACTCTTGTGGCCCATAATGTGATTTCTCATCATGGCCACGACGAGAAATCTTGACTACAAGGTACTCAAAGATTG
Organism: Pleurozium schreberi; assembly: GCA_006891605.1. Taxonomy (NCBI): domain Eukaryota; kingdom Viridiplantae; phylum Streptophyta; class Bryopsida; order Hypnales; family Hylocomiaceae; genus Pleurozium; species Pleurozium schreberi. The sequence goes on from VACF01000211.1 coordinate 28,596, forward strand.
GTCTGGAACATAAACAATACAAACAATAGTCTGCAACCTTCATGACGGACATCCACCAACACTCACCTAGTACAGGAATCGTGAATTGACATGACAAGTCATCGTCAACTGACAAACTAGCTCCAGGTAGACACAACTAACAAATTAGCATGCACCTAATTGTATCAATTGCTCATTGTGGATAGTTATAACCGATAACAGCTGTGAAAGGAGCCATAAGGCCTGTAAGATTGGTGTTGTTGCTTCAGAACACTTCACAGCCATTTGTCTACGTCATAACGAGGCTCTCCTTCCAAGGTAATTAGTTCATTGCACAAGCCTGGCATTCCATTCATTGAGGCTGATGCAACGCGTACCTTTTCCAACACGGTGGGCACGTCCACGCCGGCTTGCACGAGCACGTAACAGAGCGCGAACGATACGAGAGACAAGGAAATGGAGGTGGCCAGATACGCCCCTCCRTAGCGCTTCAGAAGCTCCTTGGCTTGGTTGGTTTTCTTGCCCTTTCCTGCCTCGCCCTCTTCGTCGCCCTTGGAAGACAAGATCTGCGACCACCCATCCCCTCGTTAAGCATACATGCGGCTCCCCAGTACACCAGCCCCTCAAACTCATCACCTTCACAAACATGTGAGCAATATCCCASACCCAGGAACACGGCAAAGTGCACTGCACACGCTACCTTGCAATATAATCTGCAATACGGCACCTTTGCAACATGCTCTGCCATGTGCAGTGCATGCTGCCGTGTGCACAGCGGGGTCACTGGAAAGCGGTTCCCAAGTTGTGGGATTATTCTCTCTCAAGACAGACGCCCCCTCCCTCCAATGCAAAAGAGCTCACGTTAAGGTGTCGGAGTGCGAGACTTGTGATATAATAGAGGAGGTGATTCTAAAACAAGCCTTCAAAAACTCCATGGGAGGTTTATAATTTCCGACGAAAATTTGGGGCTTAGAAGTCGAACTCTCTGACAMCCTTCTGGCGACGCAGAAGAGATGCACACATGCTCAAACGCACCAACATCTGAGGAGCGCGTGTACTTTCATTCTCGTTCATAGCATTACAATTGACAACAAAGGGCCATTGTGACAGCTGCTAGTGTCGAGAGGGTCGGGGTGTCAAGAGCCTGAGCTTCCTTATCCACAATTAGAGGCAATTCTGAAACTCGATTTCAATACTCTACACAAGGCTAGTATTTCTGGACGAGATTCTTGAGCTCAGAATCACTTGGTGACCCGAATGGAAAGAAACAGCAAACTTCTGCAAAAGAAATCATGAACTTGCAATAACAATCATGAGTCATGCCACTACGTAGTTTCTTTCCAAATTCAGTCTCGGGTCTTGCCACACTACTAACCCCTCGTAGACCTYTCAAATAAGAGGTTGCCTACATCACCTTCATTCTCAAAGCAAAAAACTTAAAGCTCTAACATCCAATTCGACAATGTCACAATTCATGATTTCAACGGCACAACCTCGGCCGTTTCTTTCCAAATCCAACCCAGCGCAACTCKTAAACCCCAGAATCTTRAAKCAAAGTACCAAGCCCCTCGCAGTATTTTCAAATCACGAGGCCCAAATTGCCTCCATTCTCAAAGCGCAAATCTCAAACTCTCACTCCTCTCCCTACAATGCACCAGATTCTACTCTCCCCACCACCTAYACAAACACAATCCTCATGAACCAAGTCCATTCCGAGCCCCCAGGAGCCAATTCACCTCTTCCAAGAAACGCAACCACCTATCCCCCAGCCCTAAAACAGAATCCGTCACACATACTCACCTTCCACAGCCCCGCTTCGAGTCCGAATTTGCGTGTGACGGTCTCCGCGTCACTCTCGCTCTTGCTCTCCACCTGCGCCTTGGCTTCCTCCTGGGTGGTCTCCTGCTGCTCCTTCTCCTCCTTGGTCGCAGCGCAGACCACTCTCGCCGGTCGAGAGACCGCCCATGCCAGCACCGGCAGACTCAAAGGCTGGGAGGAAAGCGAAGCCCGGGTCGAGCGAGACTGCAAGCTCGCACTCGGAGGTGGGGGTCTTGCRGTAGGCAGCAAGGGCGCCACTTGCGCCATAGCCGCAGCAGCCATCACAGTGAAGTCACAACAATGAAGTCAAGGTGATTTGCGGTGGCTTTGCTGTGAATTTTCAATTGGGGCCGAGAGATTGCTACTGAAGTGTGCAATTGGGGTGTGCAATTGGCAGTTGCGAAGAGAATGCGAAGGGAAAACGAAAGATGAGAGCAGAAGAATGAGATTGTGGAGGAACTGAAGAATGGCAGTAAGAGTACGAGCTCGCTGGGCATAGAAGTCTCTCCGGGAGTCTCAGGATGTCGGTTGCTGGTGAYGAACGAAGGCTTGGCGCCTGTTCTTCGACATTTGTCGACCTCTGGCTGTTATACCCGAAGGACTCTACGGTGGGGGTGGGGTGAGGTCACTGGGTTGTTCTAAAATTGCTCTTGCTCTACACTAAATAGTGAAATTAGGTTGCCCCTTACTAATTTCTTGATATTCCACACTATACAAGTGTTTATTGTTATTGTACAAGAATGTACTACTTTTGAATTAGTTATTGGTGTAGCTGGAATTCATAAATCTCCATATGCACAAATGGAAGCATTTGTACAAATATGTGCTAACTTTCATGGCCTACAGAGTAACTTTCTTAGGGTAAGGCAACCTAATTGTAAAGGCAACCTAATTTCACTATTTAGTGTAAGTACCGTAGAAGCACCCAATGGTGTCTGTGCACCTAATGGCATTAGTTTCTATATCAAGTATTGATTCTAGAACATAAATGTTGGTAGATTGTAGATAGCTTATCATTTAGGTCAAAAAAAAATAAGCTATCTACATATGCGTACATTTATCATCTGAAATGACTATCATGTGTAGAAACTAATGTCGTCAGGTGCACAGCCGTCAATGGGTGCTGCTACCTTAAGGTAAAACATCCTCTGACAGGTAGAATGATTGGTTTGTCCTATTGGCATTGTTGAAATTTTTTTAATTATTTTTAAATGAAGGCAAATGTGAGAATTGGGGAGAGCAATTGAATGTCTTTTTTAAAAAGAAGTATGGGTTTGTTATGAATTTTTGAAGAGTGTTGCCCAATTGATCTAAAAGAGTTTCTAGACCACTCCAAAACCAATAGAAGTGTATTSAGAATGGTCATCTTACTCACCTAAAGTGATCACAATATTTCTTAACATTTCCAAAACATGAAGGCCTAACAAAGTCACTACTTGTGTTGAATTTACATTAAAAAGGTGGAAGTTCCTATTGCAATTACAAATCATGATCTAGTGACTGATTAGGATGTAGATTGAAACATGTTTGGTAAGTTGTGAGACTAGATCCAATTGGTCGTGAGATCATGTGCCATTGGAAGAATTCATAAATTTGCATGAGTTGTATATTATGAGAAATTGTTGTGAATGTGTAGATTGCACTAAGCTTGGTGAATGCATTGCAATCTTGCCTTGCATTAGATAGGAACAAATTGTTGTAGGACTGGGATTGGTTTCCACTCATCTAAACTAGTAATCAGGCTAGTTAAATAGTGATTGGACAAATTGTCTTGGTAAGGCAAACCACTAGTAATTAAGKAACATAAAAATATACYATATATTGCATTTGTCTAGTAATAGATCATGCACATGACAAATTGTGGTCAAACCTGACAAATTGTTGAAGAAACTCCGTTAGAATACTAGGCAGGACAGGGACCGCATTCACGCGTCCATAGCATTATTTAATGGACTAGCCACCAAATTATACTCTTGGACCGTATAAGAGTGAATGTGAAATTTCCTTGTTGATTGTGGAATATTATAATAAATCCCGTACTAATCTTGAAAGCAAGTGACTCTAGTCACAAGACGTTTGACCATTCCCCTAGATTTTGAACCCCTATATTATAGTCTTGATTGTTTTGTGAAGAAACAAAAAATCTAGACTACAATCTCGAATTATCATTACAATAACTTTGAATTCTGGAAGGAGCTGTGAGTTCGGATGCAATTAGAGAAAAAAAATTATTTTTTTATTTTTAAGAAATTGGATCTAACGTGGAACTAGTACGACCACGTCAGCGCCACGTCAGCACCATGGGGGGCTGTAGTAGCCCTTTGCAGGTTTCAAACGTTTTGAAATGGTTGATAAAAATAGGTCAGGGAAATTGGGAGAACAGGTCCATGTCACTGGCTACGTCACTTGCTTTTGATGACGTCAAGAAGAATAGGACACGTTTTTTGGTGATGTCAAAAAAGAAAACTTTTGTCACTTCAACAAACTTCTTCAGAGCTTCTGCAGGCAGTCACTGTGCGTTTAGTGAGGACGTTGCCCACAATGAAAAAAAGTGCAGGAAGGGACAGTTGCTTACATAGGGGTCCAAGAAACTTGGAGTGGATGTAAAATGGGAGTTGGGGGGCATAATTTTTTCACATCACCAATGTGTCTTTTAGAATATTGTAGTGAAGGACGTATATTGCCAAAAAAAATTGTGCATAATTAATATTAATAAAATGAGGTACATGGTAAATAAAAGATATTGAGAAAAGCTTAATACATGACAACTTCCAAGCAAAAATGGCCCTTAACTCTTCAAGGACTAAGAGGACACAATGTGTCCTCTTCAAAGTTTTCAATGGCATATTCTTGGGAGGGTGAAACAAATCTCAATATTTTATAAACTAAGATCTTGTAGATGAAGAAGATTTCATACTTCTTGCATATTCCGATTTTCTAATTTTGAGTGTAAAAAGTAGTTAAAAATATATTTAGGTTAGGTAGTCAAGTATGTAGTCTAATATGAAAAGGAAGTGAAAATAATGTTTTTTCATGAAAAGAGAAGTAAAAATGGAAAAAAAAAAACATGTTTGTAGATGTTTTCATTCTTTAATGCACATAAACAAACAAATTTTGAAAAAATAAGTTCAAATTTTAATTTTCAACAATTTTAAAAATAAAAGACTTAATCTAGTGTAATTAACATAAAAAAATGATTAGAATGATTTCAAAATTTTATAAGATGTTCCAAATAATATGGTAGTAATATCAGTTTTGAATTTCAAAAATTTATGCATATATAAATTTTTATGAAATTTGTAGAACCCAATAATTATGGTTGGTTTTGACTTTCTACTCTTTGAAAATGTGTACAAATTTGAGAGAGTTTCTTATTTTTCAAATTTTCAAATAAAAAAATACAAAATTTTCTTTGAATTCCAAATAAACTTTTTTTAGGGGTAAAAATCCTTCATTCATCTTTTTATAAATTATATTCTCCAAAAACTGCCTTTTTTGCCTATGAAGTTGATCATCCTCAATTGTTATAATCTAAAAACCTATCGGTCAAAATTTTCTACAATTAATTCTATGCATATTATATAAAGTAGTCTTTACTTTTGTAAGGTTGAAACAAAAAAACTTAAGCACATCTATGTGCAAGAAAATATCAAAGTGGTACAATTCATTGAAATCCTCCATTGTCAAAACCGTGTTAGTCCTTGAGGGGTTAAAATGGACATTACTAGAACATTGAAAGGATTCAGGCATTCTCAAAATCATGTAAATAGAGAAGCCTAGGGTAAAAACAATTTGGCACATGAGCTACATTAAATTTGGCACCCTTTGTTTGGGGAATGAAAAACATGAAATCTTCCTGTGATAGAAAGCAACAAATTTGGAGGAAAGGAGAATGTTAAATCAAATACATAAAACAATTGTGTAACTTCAATGCACGTTAATTTGTGAAATATGGCAAGTGAGTTTGCCACCACAAAATCATGAGGTGTAATCAAGTGCTATTGTTTTTAGAATAATTTCTTTTTAACTTTCTTTTTTTTGTGCACCCTAATTTTTTTTATTCAAAGTGCCTGACTGAGTGGGGTTTAGGGTTTGTTTCCCAAGAAAAGAAAGGGGAAAGGGGAAAATCAAATCACAGAGGGTTAAAAAGGGGAATTGACATGCACGTTCATTAATGAAACACAACAATTAATATTGAATGACTTTGGCACCACAAAAACATAGGAATTCAGTGCTCATCTATTGAGTACAAATTTTCATGAAAGTGTCCTTTAATTTTTTTATTTATGCAAGAATTTGGAGGGAGGGGGGTCTGAAGTTGCCCATTTCAATGGGAAAAAAGGATTTGCCATGCAAGTAAAAAAATTGAAACTTGGAAAGAAGCCGGCCCTATTCACAAAGGGACTAAAAAGGGAAAATTTAAATGCACAAGATGAATGAAAAGTTCTAGGTCAAAAAAGTCCTTTGGAACTTCCTTATTCATTGTCCAAAATTAGGACATTGGAGCGCTAAGGGATTAAAGAGTACCGAGTTCACAACTCCTTTGCATCCTATATTTTCCCATTGGAGAAAGAAAGTTACACATGTACATGCATACATCACTCATTTCTCCTAATCATGATGTAGGGAACATATGGATGTTGGTAGATTTCCAATAACTTTTGTTGGACAAATATTTTGAACTTGAAATTTGGCACATATATTATGAACAAAGATTTGATCCCATGGAAAAAATTTCATATCAAAAGAAAAAAATTTCAGCCCTTGGGAGGGTGTCAAAGTTGGAAGCAGTGAAATTTTTCATACAGCTACACATGTTGGTAGATTTTAAATAGTTTTTTTTTTTATAAATCTTCTGACCTTGAAATTTGACACAGATGTTATTAACATGTAGATGATCTTGTAAAAAAAATTTCATTGAAGGAAATCAATTTTTCAGCCCTCGGGAGGGTGTCAAAGTTGACAACCTAAAATTGTTTTCACTGTGGAGGCGAAAATTCGTAAGGTTTCAGTACCTAACTGTACAATCATTTTACTTGGATAGGAATACTTATCCAAATGCTTTCATCTTCTTGCAATTTCTAGCTGGGCACAGATTCTTTATTCGTTAAATAATAGCACTTCAAGCCGATTCTACCTTTAGCAAAGGGAAATAAAATTGGCAGAATCGGTCTTGGAATGCAGATTGGAATGTAGAATCTACTTGTTGGGATTTTGAACGCCGGAATGGAAATTATGGCTCAGTCTTTCCAGTAGCCATCGAGCTCAAGTATGCCATTATCGAATGTTTACGAAGTCATCTATGAAGGAAGACGGCTGAAAATTTACTTGACATTTCACACTATATAAATATCTACCATTGTTGTACACCAACAGTGATTGAAGTGTCCGGGGGTTGTACATCATGTTTCGAACATCTATAGTTTCCTTCATTTAGTCTCCTCAATTGTTTGGTCCCCTTAATACCCCTCTTCAGTGGAGAAGTTCCTTAGCGACAATAGTAAAGTAGGAGGTCCATAGAGCAACCATCTAAGCATTGAAACTGAATTTTGAGGAGGTAAAACATCTTGAAATATTTTTCAGTAAATTTTTGTCGAAAGACAAGAGGAAATGACATGTGGTTTAAGTTGTTTCATGTTTTTTGGAGCTTTGTGGAATTAGTTATGAAATTTTGAAGTTGAAATGACATAGGGCTCAAAAAGCAACCACCTCCTAGAATGTACATTTTTGTACATTGAAGAAAGCAAAATGTACCTTTGTTTCATGTTTGGTTCAAAATGCCTAGTCGGAGTTTGAGCCTCCTACCTTAGTATCCAATGGTCCTAACTTCCAAGTTCTAGACATCTTGTAGGGTATAACCACAGAATGACCAAGGCCCTTTTTGAGCCTCTTAGAATCTCCACTAAGCATTGAACGGAAAGTCAACATTTTGATTACTTTTATGAAATCTACTTTTGAATTGTACCCACAGAACAAGATTTGGATAAAAAATAATCATTTATTTATAATCAATTATTTCCAAAATTGGGTTTTGGGTGTCTAAATAAAACTTCAAAAAGTATATAGAAAAAACTACAAATGGTGGTTTGGTTAGGTTCAATTTAACTTCAAGTTGTGTCAACACAAAAAGATTTTGATTGGGCATTTAGGGATCAAAACCATTGTCTTCAAAGGGTTTTGAGTCTTGCAAACAAAAAAACATAAAAACATTCAATTCCTAGTAAGGGTCACCATTTCTAAAGGCCCAAAATTGGATCCAAATGTGCATTTTTTAAGCAAAATCAAGATCTCCATCAAGAATTGTTAGTTAATAAATCTAACTGCAGGATCTCTTATTTAATTTGGTCAAATACTTTGTCCTAAAATTTAAGAGCAAACATCCCAACAATTGCAAGGTCAATGTGCCAAAATTTTATAATGTAGGCTTTTCTAAGTGTTCTAAAAAGTGAAGTTTGGTCTTTCAATGCTTTTTAGAAAAAAAAAACTCATATATTTGATAACTTGGGCATTTTGTCAATATGTTGGAAAATGGGTTGAAAATATATGAAAAGTATTAACCCAAAAATAGTTGAAGCCTTTTGAAACATTTGTTCAAATAAACCCTTCTAATCTTCACCCCCGAGTGTTGAAGCCTTTTGAAACATTTGTTCAAATAAACCCTTGAGCTACTCAAAGTCTTCCTCACTCTAATACAACTAGCAAAAATTGACGTTGAGCTACCCAGTTGGGTTCTTGACAATAAACTAAATCCTTCCAATGGTTGGATTATACCTCCTTTCACGGGGAAGTCACTTGATGAGTTAAAATGTTAGTCCAAGTTCTCAAAAAGCCCAAAGGAGGCTCCTTGGTAAAGCCTACAATTAGAAGTCACTTTCTATTGAGATTTATTAAGGGTTGTATCTAAGCATTAATAATACCTATAGGAGAGGAACCTTCAAGTCCAACTTTAGTTTTCATGTTATATTACTTTGATTTTCAAACTAAGTGTATTTAATAATCAACAGTGTAACACTCCACTATTCGAGACCAATAGAATTCCTAAAGATTCCATTTTTCCAATCAATTCAAATATTAGAGGTATAGAATAATATAGGTATAAAATTGTTCCTACTTTTCAAAGGATGCCTACAATTCTAATGTTGAAATAGTTATCATGGTGAATAGAAATGATGCCTCCATGAAGTGTATTAAAATTATTGGTATATTTATTGGAAAATAAATTATGTGAACATTTAGCTTTAAAATGTCACGAGTAGTTTGATATTTACAAGCTCAAATGTTTTCATGAAAAACAGTAATTTTTTTGTAAATCTTCAATTGAATAAACCCTTTATTTTCAAATCCTTATTAAATAATACTTTCCCATGAAATACAATATATTCTTTGACGTATTCCAATAGTTCAATTGAACAAACTCATCCAAAAGCCTTAAACAAAGAAACTCCCGTTCAACATAGACCTCTAAAAGAGTAGAGCCATAAACACCACCATTTTAAATACCACACCCACAATTAGAGCAAAAAGCAACACTAAAATCTATATGTATTAAAGACAACACTTTGGAAATTCATAACTTATTTATATAATGTGCATATAACACATACCAATCTATTTTTTATGGGATTTATTTTGGAAAAAATATCTCCAACTCTGGTAAGCTTTGTCAAAGCCTCTGTCCACTAAGAATTGCACTGATGTTTTTAAGGGTTGTGACAATTCAATGTACCCACTTGCACCAATGTTGTGTAGGCTTGTGATTCATTCTATTCCACACCTCCACACCCCTACCCATATTGTTAAGGCTTGATAGTAAAATGCATAAACTAATAAAAAGTCTTGGCATCCAAAAAGTTGCATCTTCCGCTTTGATCGATAACCAGTTGCACCAAGTTCATCACAATCGAGCACATTCAGTTCAACCCAATGCGGCTGGAGAATTTGGGCTTGGTATTCCTTCAGGCGGTAGTCACCTAAACCATCTTCATCGAGAACAAACAGGCGGTCTTTCACGAGAACTCTTGTATCATGGGATTCAACTCCATAGCTACCATCCTGAAGCTCAAGAAAGGTACTACTTGCACAATCATAAGCACAAGGAACAACTTTCCGTCCCATCACCATTCCATCACCACGGCCAAAAATGAGATCTGAAAAGATGTTCGGCTCACTCCACTTTCCAGTCGCGGAGCTGAAAATCCCGGCTACTACATCGCCACCGCCTTGTTTCTTGTGGCCCACAACCAACACCTTGTAGCATTTTGAGTCTTGGTCCATCACCAATTGAACCATACGAGGTTGAATTTGGCTCAGGAAAGACGACGACGGAAGTTCTCTACACTGTCTTGTCAACGGATTGAACACTACTATTTCATTTTTGTCTAAAGCGGTGCAAAAAAGGCACACTAACCCTCCATCGCTAGCAAACATTGTGATACAAGTGTGTAGTCCCCTAGTCTGATGCACAAAATAGTGCCATCTTTTTTCATTGCTATTATAAAATTTTATATCCATAACTGCATAACCCGTTATGGTATAACGGTTGTATACCATAGCAAACATGTTGGGACTTGATTCAGCACATAACTTGGTGAATCCAGGAGTCACTCCTGTCACATACCTGTCCCAAGTCTTCGAAAGAACTCGAAGGCGGATAATATCAGGCAATGGCAGGCGAGCAAAAACGTGTTGCAAGAGCTCCAATGGCAGCGTGCTCCATACAGCAGGGCACAACGGAGCACACTCACACACATGTGCAACTCCTGTCAAGTAATCGTGAAGGCCGATGGCGGCTAAGTCGTTCTTGAACGTGCTAATGTCATGCTTAAGAAGCGCACTTTGTTCTGCGAGGTGTCGAGATCTTTTCTTCAACGACAGACGRGTCTCACTAACTTGTGCCTTCTTTTCTTCGCGAAGCTTGGCAAATGCAGAGGCATCCTTCTCTGAAAACTCCATTGTTCAACTACGATCCAACGACTGATTCCTCGTGTGTAAGCCGTCTGTCCATGCAACCAAACTTGAAATCAAGTATTAGCCTAAGGGAGACAAAAGATAGATCTTTGCAGAACCAAATACTTTCGACCATAGACAGAAGAAATGTCAACTGAAAGAAAGTGCGTACTACAGGCAACCACCAAATTGAGAACTCAAAAGCCTTACCTAGAACTCTTTTGCCCAAACCTAAAATACTACAATCGAAGAGAGGGCCACGGATGACTCCAACCAAACACCCTTGCAGTAGATGGCCCCAATTCTAAACTCCGACAACGACGATCACCAACAACCGCAAGTACACGACATGTTGGTATAATATAAAGAGTGTCAATCTTTATTACCAAGGAACATATGGTTATATATATACAAGGAGACATTCCTCAAAAATATCAAGCGACTGGAGTTGTCATGCCTTGGAAATATCAAACAACTCCAGTTATCAAGATATTTTTATCTTCTATTATTACATGCTAGAGCCAGCATCTAGTTTCACTAGTACTTACACCACCATACACGCACCATAGGTTTTATCTAAAAGAAAACTAGAAGTTCTCTACAAGTTATGTGGCGTATGCATTTTCCACTAGAACAAGCATAATGCAATGCACGTGAAACACAACTGACCGCAATTTTTTCCAACTCACACTAGTGTGTCCTGTGTCGTTGCCACATGCAAAATTAAAGTAAAAGTAATTTTCTGAATTTAGAAAACCAAAAATAACTCAAAAATCAATAACTTTCACCCCGTAGGTCGGAACGCCACGAAACCAAGCTTGTGCATCCCTCCTCGCCGAGCTCTTTCCGATGGTACCAAGCACGCCACTGGCGGACGCACAGTTTGAGAGATCTCAAAGTAACAAACAAAGCAAAGCAAAACAAAACAAACAACCTGATTTAAAGGATAGATGATCACACAAACCAATTGTGAAGTTCACTGTAGTCCAGAGATGGTAACTGCAACATACCAATTCCATTGCCCCCGCTCCGTCATTTCCATTGCCGATGCTCCATTCCCTGTAAATTTGCAGCAGATGGAACAGAATCCATTCATATGAATCAAGCTTGTGTCCTCCACACCCAAGCAATAGCTGTTCATACAAATTCAAACGGAGCTTGAAGGAGACGCGCGTGGGATCGGAAATGGGTGGCATCAGAAACCACAAAAATTGGAAAATTTTAGCAAACAAGGAAAGAAAAAGATGAAAGAGCGGAAATCCTGAACTCAAGCGTCATGCTAACCTAATTGGCAAGCGCTACAAGGGCTAGCACAGCCATTGCAAGGCAGGCGAGAGAGACGGAAGAGCTTGCAAGAAAGTCGGTTTTGGTGGTCGAAGTACCGGGACTGCCGGTGGGATTAGGAGAGACTTGATTACCGTAATTAGGGTTGGGCCATTGCCAAAAACACTTGATTTATCATTTGTTGTATACAAATTAGATTTGTTTTTTGGCCATAAATCTTGCATTATTCCGACTTGTGAAGGCCTTGCCTCTTGCCGGGGTGAACTCACCCCTCGCTCGGCCATCGACGAAAACCCTAAAATCTTTTATTTTCCACGCGTGGCAGAATTTGCAAATTCTGAATTCCTATTTGGAATCAAAGGCTCCAAATTATTTAGGAGAAGTGTACATAGAAAATTATTCAAGTGCAAAATAGGGGGCTTTTTATTTTACTTGCACCCCTAGAATGACTTGGAGTGGCCGAGCAAAGGAGCCAATTCACCCCTGCCTTCCTTGGAGGGTAAGAGTCCAAGCCAGAGGGATAGAAGCCTCACACAACAAGAGGCCCGCATGGTGGGGGAGTTCAATTGCATTAAGCACGCGGGCCTAGCCAAATTATCATGTTTGGCATTATTACAAGTGCATTATGGGACACAATTGAGGAGTGTTTGTAAAGAGCCCGCCTAGGCTCGTACATCTTAATAACTTCAAAAGACTCTAGATTCATAATTCAATCCATTGTGGTTAGATTAAGGAGTTTGGCCTCATAGTTTTATTGAAATTTTACAGATTTTTCAAGCATAATTACAACTATGAGAAACAATGAAAGTAATTGAAATTATGTTATTTTGACATAGGATGGATTTGATATGAATTTTTTTAGTGTTTAGCTCATCATGGCCCCGAAAAATCTTTAGACTATCCTAGAACCAGCAAAATCCAAAATATTTTGACTGCTTTAGGTCAAAATATTTTCTAACATGGAAGGCCTAACAAGTTACTTCCTACAATAACCTCACACTAAAGAATGGAAGTTCCTAATGATGTCAACAATCACTCTGTTACTATCATGTAAGTAATTGATTGTCGGCTAAATCTCAAATACTGAAAAAACCTAGTAATGGTCTAATAGGGTTATTCCCTAGGTGTCTACCATGGGGTCAATGTGACAACACTGGATTGTTCTACTTTATTCATGACTATTATACACCTTGCCAAATTTTGTCTCATTTAAAAGAAATGTTTAAGAACAATTTCAATTTATTATCATATTGCCAATGGAAGGGGTTTTCAACAACATCTCTAGTCTCCTCAAATGAATTAATATTTGGAATTTTGAAAGAAGGGTCCTCTTGTATACTATCATTTATTTTTTGAAGGAATTTTAAAATAGTTGATTTTATGTTGTATGGAGGTCTACAAAGTGTGTGCCTCTCTACTTGCATTTTGAAACATGTAAAATATTATTTTGGTGRTTCTCTTGAAGAATGACCATCTTCATAGAATTGATACAAATAAAAAAGATTTATTTTGTTCTAATAAAAATTCYTATTTTTCTATTTAAAAAAAAGTAAAATTTCAAAGCAGCTAGGTGTTTTCTTGAGATTTTTCACTTATTTAGTTCTTCTTAGAGAATTTTTCTATGATTTATTTTTCACCCCTGGCTTCAGTTGAAGTCCTTTACTTGTAACGATTGCCTGTATATATGTGGTGGGCTGTGGATGTGCCGCACAATGGAGCAGATCCAACCGAGTTCATTGAAATCTTTCTTTAATTGATGCGCAGGAGCATGTTCTGATGGATGATTTAGAGTGAAAATCGCAGAACTTCCCCGCAACTGCGAATGCATGCTTTGAACGGATTTACTGCATAGATGATCCGATCCATTCCTCACTGACATGATCCTCCAATATGATTGTGTCGAGGCGAGGTTGAGAAAGCAAGAACGGTATAAACAACGCGCAAGAGCCCTGAGTGGCTGTAGATACTACATGCAAAACAAAGTCGGGTCCAGTTTTCTTACGACAACACTACGACATGCGGAAATATCGCAGCAGCAAGGCATCGCTGCAGATCGTCAATAACTCTTAGCTCCATCTGCAAGTGGACTRCTTGCCCGTGAAAAGGCGAAATCTGCTACTAAAATTGRCTGCCTGCTTGCAACAGACTCCTGCCTGGAACATGAGGCAAAAAAATGGGGTTCAAGTCCTCCGAAATCAATGTAACTTCAATGTGGATGTAACATTCCCTGCATCAAAGTGCAGATGATGGGGAAACTTTGTTGAATTCGGGGTCCCTCAAACGTTATGATAAATTAATGTGGTTAACAATGGTTAACAATGTCATGTGGTTAATTTATCATAAATGAATGACATGTTCTTTGAAATATCTATTACAACCATTGTTAACTGAGTAGATAGGCTTAAAAGGACGATTTATAGATCTCTCTCAACTTTTACCCTATAACGTTGTGATAACCTAAAAGTGTCCAATGGATGATAGAAAATCCTTCTACGTAAGGCAAAAATGCAATTGTTCATTCTAGAAATCTTATGTAAACAAGGGAGATCTCGCAAGGTAGTTTGACCTCTAACAACTGCTATTGGGTCTTTTTAAGCACATGATTCACACAACACTAACAAGGATGATTTCCAAGTGACCAACCCAACATTCCAAGGTTGACCTTTTTTTAACCCATAAATGATGCCAAGGACATTCTTTGGTTGATGAATGAGGGAGAATCTTTCTATGTAGGACGGAAGTGCACTAAACTATTCATCCTCGAAATTAGGGGTGAAAAGGGAAGATCTTCTCATGAAATCTCTCAAGAGCATGACATATACAATTTTTAAACATTTATCTATATCTAAGTCTTTTAGCGACTAGAGACCTATGTGATCAACCAATTGGGTTCTAACAAAACAAGCAAATTAAAAAGTGTACGTGTACATGTACATGCATACATCACTCATTTCCACTCTTCTTGTTATCCATGTCCACACGTTGCCTAACCCTTAAACAACGCCGAGGACGTTTTGCTTTCGTAACCCTTAAACGACGCTGAGGACGTTTTGCGTCCGATGAATGGCAAAGGATCTTTCCTTGTAGGACAAAAATGCAATCATTCATCCTGGGTATTAGGGGTGAAAAGGGGAGATTTTTTCTAGTACTTTGACTTCCAATGAATATATTTAGCTTTTTCCAAAGGAGATGATGTCACACGGTATCAAAATGCATGATTTCCACGGCCACCGGTCCGTCCTTCAAGGGCTAAACAACAAAATCATTCCACAAAAATCACCAAGTCCAAGGGCACAAACATCCTTCCAAATACTGCGAATTCTTAAAGTAGATCAGACTCGTCCTTTGCATCATTCTTCATTCTCATTCCAAGTAACACGGATGGATCATTCACTTATGATCCACTCGAACTTACAATTTGAAAGGACGCAATGTTTTGAGCTAAAATAAAAAAATTTACAAGCACTAGATGCTCATCCTACCTGGACTTAAATCTTTTGCATGAGCTATTTATTTACAAACAATGCTACACATTGCACACAGGTGAAAAGAAAAATCATCAGAAAATGGGGTCTACCTGACTGTCTCTTTCTAAGCATACGGATTCAACATGCCTTCCACCCCGACAGAGTCCGTGGAGTCGTAGGACTCCATAATCATCCAATCCTCGACAGGGCCCTGTAGAAAGAATCGCATCAAGCTTATCAGGAAGATAGCAAACCCATTTAAAAAAAAGAAACGGTCTGCGAGACATAAATAATCCGAAGTACGATCGATAATTACATCATTTCAAATGAAATGAAAACCTCCGGGATTTATCCATCTGTACCACAATTTTGTACCTCCAAAATGAAACGCATTTACATAAAATTGTGGGATTTAAACAGGGAAAAGGTACACTCACTTTCCCACGCCTCAAGACCACAGGAGTTTCACCCGTCATGTCTATTACTGTAGATGGATCAGCCAGCCGCTCACCTCCATCGATTACAAAATCAACACCCTGAAGATTGCACAAGGCAAGAAGAGCCATGACCATTAMTCAACAAAAGAGTTCACCAGTATACTCTTCATCATTCCAGAAGTACTCCAGCWTTCATTAAAAAAAAAAAAAAAATCTCCTAAATTTTGAAAGGATACAACGCAATCAGAATGATATGTGAGAACCCAGAAATGAAAAATCATTCTCAAATTGCACAATCATCTRCATTTTCACTCTCAAGTTTCCACCACAACGTGAGAGATTAGGGTTTCAATGAACAGTGAGGTCGGTCACAGAGAATAGGGTTTTCAGTAAACTTTAGACTAACTCGGAAACTCTTCGACAGCATCATAAAGAGAAGAGAGTCTTCCTCATAACTAAGGAGGTCTCCCCTGGATCATACAAATTAAAGGGCCTCACTACGTATCAAGAGGAAGTCTCTCTCTGTAATGACTATGACCAAAGGGAGACCTCCAGATGAAATAGGAAGAATATTCTCTTTATGATGTTGTCTGAAGAAACTGAATACTTATACACAGAATCCAGTGTGAGTTACAATGACTTTCGATTCAGTGGGGCAACAGAAAAAAATAATTTCAAAGATGCTAACGCAAAGAGATCCTGAGCAGGAGGAAAGGARAAATGTACCTCCCTCCCAGAAGAAGCACCATAAGTGTCAGCAATAATAACTGGATCCAGCATCCAATCATCCGCCGATCGTTGTCGAACACTGCATAGCACAGCTTTTGAATGAGAATCCTGGCATACATTCCAAACACAAACATTCCAAATTCTGGGCTCAAGTTCCCAAGTATGTAAACCACTCCCGGGAAATGCGCCGTTCATTGCCCGGAAAGATTCTACGTAGCAATTAGGGTTTCATGCGCCGTAATGCTCGATTACGCGGGCAAAATTGCGTAATCGGGCATTACGAATTTTTCATCCAAATTTTTTCAGTCACCCAAATTTTTGCATTTCCCAGCAGTGGTTTACGCCGGGCCAATGGCCCTCCTTCTCAGGCATTGCCCTATACAGAATCCACTTGGATCACCTGGTACAAAGCAAGGGCTCGTCTAATCTTGCCAGTAGCGCTGCACAAATTGCATCATCTGGCATCCGGACACCGACGCTTTTACGAGGCGCACAACTTATGGCCGCGCTCCCACCAAATGTTGCGCACTGCTTCGGCATTTCCTTACTCGCGGTCAGAATAAATGTGTACTGCATCCAGATAGAATATCAGAAATTCCTCAAAAAGGGTTAAATCCCAAGAGAGATAGACACGAAGTACTCTCTACAAAATCAAATATTCTATGCAACATTTGAGCGAAGTGTATGCGAACATACAGGTCCGGGGAGGCACTGTCGAGCAGCTCGGAAAACATTCGTCTGACCATGGCTATTGCCCCGGGGAAACCCTAGTGTGTATTTGTCAACATCTTGAAACGACCTACAAAGTATACTCAATGGCTGCAGTAGTTTACAATTAGTTAAATCACCAAAGAGCATGTAAACATGTACTTAAATCGACACTGAACAACTAGTTAGGAAATGGATTGCTTCACCATAGAAAGAATCAATCCAGTATTGCAAGATCCTGACCTACACGCAAAAATTACGCTTAATCCCTAAAAACACAAAAGACCCAAAATTTGTGAGTCATTAATTCTTGAGAGAATTTGGGTAAGTCATATGAGACTCTCTGTTATCCAATTTTGTTTACCTTTTGACCAACACATCCAATGTTCGAAACTGATTTTGGGGATATAAAATTGGCCCCATCAAGGATTTGACAACATGATCAATCAAATTGTGAAATGACCAATTGATTTTCAAGTCAAAAAGCCGGAATCATGTAACCACAGAACTCAAGCGCATCACGGAAAAGTCGAGGCATACCTTCATGGGATCCATATTCTTGATCCTGCAAACCATTGATGAAAATCGTCAAAACGAAGCACTGATAGCTCAGACAAATCAAATGCCAAGGAGCACTGGAACGAAATACAAGAAGCGAAAGACATGAACGGAAAGCAATTGAACAAAAAAAAAGCACAAGCTTGTCATGCACCTATACAAGCGGTCGATGGCCTGCCGATTCTTTAGATCGCAAACAATGGCGTATCTGCATGAAAGAACTCCGAATCAAAAGCAGCGCAGATCGATTCAAATGGCAATGCCACACTCATTATTCATAAATATATTTTATTCTTATTGAATTTTATTTGCAACTATTATATAAGAGGATTACAAAGCACTTCAGCATACATTATTTGGACATTGTAAGAATAAATTATGAATTTTTTAAAGTATTGTCTCTATATGTACAAGAAAACCATTGATACTAGACTCTCATAAACTCTCATGTTTTGTGATGCTTTGGATTCAGTTGTCACATTCTTGGCAATATTTATAATGGCTACAAAGTGAAAACACTCAAAAACCATCCATGTATCCATTCTTGACAACATTTTTGTATTGAAAGCTTTTTACTCCCCTAGTCCCACTAAAAGCTTCCTAATCAAGCTGATTTATAGTCTTTGCAAGAAGAATTTGGAAAGCTTTTAGTGGAAATAAGGGAGTAGATTTCAATGTTAGGACCAAGCTATGTGATGGTTTTAAAGGGTCTAGGGAATTTAACTTTGAAAATTCAAAATAACACTTTATGCAATTTTTACTTCTTTACTTCATGATTTTCAACTGCTAATATTACAAAAATGTTTTTTTCCACAAAAAAAGTGCATCCACATGCTAAATTGCTTATTTAGATAGTTACGGGATATTTTTCACCATGCAGACTTTAGGAGTTGAAGATATTGGAAAATCATTTTCCAATAATGTTATTTATTGGCCTAGCTATAAAAAAATGCAAAAAAATAAAAATAAATGTCTTTAGAGTAAAAAAATTCAGGCAACAATGCCTCCTCTACAGTTTCTGGACAGCAAGGGGGAATTGCTAGGGGAACAACCCTGAAACAATCTACCAATGCCCTCAAATCTCATGTAATGGCAAAGGTGTTAACTCCTCATCGCCGAAGTTCCAACCATGCTTAAAAGCATCCTCCCTTTGCAAGTGTTAAAAGTCTCAATTTCAATCAGTTGTGAATATCTTAACCATACAATATTGTAGTGTGCATGTTGTAGATGATGTGGAACAAATTTGGCGTCATTTGACCGTATAGATTGAAAGATTAGAATGTTTTAGTTTTGGAAAAAGGTGCTGAAATTTTCTGAAAACTCATTTGGAGGTGAAGTTCGATTTCTAAACCAACTCAAATGAAAAAACTTCAAACCACGAAGTGATTCCAAACCAAAATATAAACACCTTGATGAAAAAAAATATCATAAAATTAACTCATTGTGCCTGCAAAATGGATTTGAAATGTCAAAAAAACAGTGAAAAAAGTAGCAAAAATTCACATCTGTGGCTAAACCTCCTACTAAAATGCTTCTCAGTCACTCATAATGTCTTGGATGGATCTGAAATTTTAACCACAAAAACTAGACTAGTAAGCGCAACTTTTCCATCAAAAAGGATTGAAAAAGGATAATATATGAAGTCATGAGCCACCAAAGTTCACTGAAATGCAAACAATTCTGGATTTCAAACTTTAAATTTCTCCCAAACATTCGAAACAACTTGGATTGGCATGAAACTTTTACCACAATAACTGAACCCATATGTGAACAAAACCCCAATTTTTTTTTTTATTGAAAACAAATGTTTGATGAAAAAGATACAATCCCCCGAAGTTGCAGCCATCACAATGCAGTGTCTTGAACCCAAATTGAACTTCAGATCTTCGAATGACTTTCACAAACTCAATACCTCTTGGATTGATCTGAAAATTTTACCATAGATACTAGATTACTATGCGCAACTTTTCCAACAAGTTTTATTGAATTCCGACATTGGATGCAAAAGTTRGAGYRCTTCAAAGTGTACTGCAGACTGTGTGAGGACACTTTTCGTCCCATTYGGYGATGAGGGGTTAAGTCTTCTACAGTAYTTCTATTTGCTGGGAACAATATTGCCACTAAATAGAATAACATATCAATGGTGAAATTCTGAACCTTCAATAGTGGCCATTGGGAATGGTAACTGAGAGCCAAGATGAAACCCAAGAAATAGACGCTTATTTCAGCCCCTATTTCCTTYTWTACACAAATTGAATCATAGACTTGGATTCGAAGACGCTCAATTGCTTATCCAATAGGAATATCTCAAATTGAGTGATAGCAAACTAATAAAAAACAAAACCAGCCCGCTGCAGCTAGAGTGGTAGACAATGAAGGCCTCAAACACAGTCCTGCATTCTAGATGATGCACACAGRATAGATGGAAGGCTGGTCAGCAAATAACTTTGAGATCAAAGGGTGTATTGGCATGCACAAATCGCTGCCAGTAGCACGGAATTTTATTGRACCATGCCATAAACAGAATCACGTTTTCCTACTGCAATCTACTTGTCCTAAACCTCTGCAACGTTTGAGCAGAATAATCGATCAAAAAGTATTCCGTGAAAGACCGAATCTGAAATACAGGGCACCKGCAACTTCTCCATTACGAAGTTCCATTGCAACAAACGGAGCTTGTAAATGTGGATTTTATGACCTGCATCACATACAAGCACTTGAGATCAGGATAGATTAAGATCTTCGTCCTTGATAGATGGACTCTAGAATCTAAGCATGGTTTGAAAATCCATGGCTAGTTTGTAATGAAAAGGACCAGGAGGAGGACACCAAACATACTATGCATCGAAGACAACCGCAGATGAAAACCCCAAATCCYGGTTTCAAGGTGCTCTTTGAAAAACCCTCAGRAATCACAAAAACACTATGGAGTGAGTAGGATATGTGATAAGGCTACAACTGCCAACAGATCGTGCAAGCAGTCCTGCGTAGGTTGAAATAAAAAATTGATCAACGAAACCCCCCAATAGGTATAACACTAGCATTCATCTAGCGTCGATCTATAACACTAGCGTTTTCTATACTTCGGATGGGACTTCGTCGCCTTCGGTGCCCAGATGGACGCCGGGTCTCTATGGCAGGTCCTCTATCAGACTACCACACCAAAGATAGATCGAATTCCAGAGCAGTCTTCTTGCGTACCTTGAAGAAGCTGCTATCATACGAGGCACTGACAGACCGCCGCATGAAAATCCGAAATGAGAGATAACTTGCAATCTCCTCGTTACTATCTTCGTCCTTTAGGAACAAGCTTCCCATTCGCGTCCTCCTCCAGGTAGAAAAACGGATCCTTTGGTTCTTCCCTGATGGACAAACATCCACATAGTTCAGAGTCAAGATCTTCCAATGACTGAACTATGAGGAAGAAGAGCAAAAAATAGAGCTCTGTGTCTCCAGAGCTATGCCCTGGTTTTGATTTGTAGCACCTCCAGAATAATT
Organism: Pleurozium schreberi; assembly: GCA_006891605.1. Taxonomy (NCBI): domain Eukaryota; kingdom Viridiplantae; phylum Streptophyta; class Bryopsida; order Hypnales; family Hylocomiaceae; genus Pleurozium; species Pleurozium schreberi. Next base: position 50,020 of record VACF01000211.1, read on the forward strand.
TTGCTGGACCAGGCACAGTCTTTCTTAGATCTCCTTCAAATAAAGCCTGGAAGAGACAAATTCAAATACAGGTTTTCTATCAGCCACTACAGCATGCAAGGAAATGTCCATTTATCCAATGCATCATCAATCGCTCTGTAGCAAGACAATTCTGCAATATCGGTATGAATAGAAGCTGAATATCGGACGAGCACAACAATGCACAATGGTATATAGATAGTTCTGGGAACCGAAGTTAAACGGAAACCCTAAATTACGCAAGGGTTTCCCAAAAAAGAAGAAATACTCCGAAGATTTAAGAGGGGCTTGCTTAAACACAAGCAGAATGCAAAGACGGAACCTGAACGAAATCTTCCAGGCGGTCGTTACATCGGTGTGGTCTTTCTTCTCCGCTGGCCTCACTTTCTTCCCCGTTATTGACCTCCCTTTGATCTATCTTCGCAGGTGGCCAGGATATCTGCTGTTTCCGTTGGAGTTGTCTACGGCAGCATGAAACTCGCCTATCTCAAGGTGCATTTCTTTCCTTTGCTCGTCTTCTCACTATCGATGGTTAGGGTTAGGGTATCTGTGCTTGAGTTTTGGTGTATTGATTTTTGTTCTGCGGGTGGCAGTGACGGAATTCATTCCAGATCGGATGTTTATGAGTGTGTGCGTTTTCTACAGGCAAAAGCTCCGAATCCGGTGAAGCACTAGGTTATGGATTCTTGGGAGAGTCAGGAGGTTATGGATGCGTATCTGCAGGGCATGACGTTTTGCCTTGACTTGCCATATGGCAGCGGAGGAGAGTTCGTAGCGGATTTTGTAAACAGGAAATGGTTGTAGTGTCGTGATTCGCCTATTGTGCTGTAATCCATGGGAACAATGGACAAGTATATGACATGGATGCCGCAGTCAGATTTTTCGCCTCACATGATTCGTTTATGTTCGATTTGTGAAAATGAGCGGGGCCAAGTCGCACGAATTTTTTAACAAATTTGCTTGTCAGGCAAACCGTTATTGCTCATATTGTACGTGCACCTGGATCTGTGTTATGAGAATGTGAATTGTTTTAGTTTAGAGGGTGTGCAATTTCTCTTTCCATTGCGCAACGGGTGTTAATCATGCTTCTATTTTGTCTTAACTGTGGCGCATTCAAATGAAGGTTACATGCAGATGGCTTGATTTGGGTGCGGCATGGAGAAAGTAGTGGAGTGCGGATTTCTGAATTTTAGGTCTTTGCGGGAGGCTCACAAGTATGTCCCACATTTTTATTTTCATGGGTGTAGTTTAATCAGAAACTCCCATCCAGGGAGTTCCTTGCTTGTTCCTTGTACGTGTTTGAGGCATTTAAGCTTAGTTGTTGGGTTATTGAAGCTGATTTGTTTTCAACTTGGGATGGGCCGCATGCTGGTATGATCTTTCGCGTTTAACAACCCAATGGTACTATCTCAGTGACGAACCTGAGATTTTTTTTTAACAAATGTACGCAAAAACATTTGTAGTATTGGGTCTTGTTGTCGAACGCTTCTAGTGTTTCCTGTCTGCGTTGAATCCTGAAAGCCTGCCTTGTAGCTTTCGTGTGAAATGTTTGCTCTGACTTAGTTTAGACAGGCTCTTGGTTGTGAATTGAACGCATACCGTAGCAGGGTTAGTTTTGGGAATTTCGCCCATGTGGTGGAAACACTCAATTACACTCTCTTTCAAATTGAAGTTGTGTTTGTAATATTTGCAGTCAATTGGACTTCTTGCGAGGAAAATGTCGTGATTTGCATCACTTGAATGTTGGATTCACTTGCTTATTGGCTCTGTCCAAGGGACTATGGCATCGACTCTGGTTTTGAAATTTGAGTTTCCAAATCTTATCTACAACTGCATTCATATTGCACAATGAGGTCTATTCGCATGATGGATTGGACCAGTCCTCCAACCGGGTCAGGCGGGGTTCGCATTTGGAATTTAGCAACCCAATTACCAATATGGAGCTCCGGGCCTTCCTTGGCTCTTCCATCCTTGAATTTAGGATTTGTAAACCCGCTCCTTCCCATCAACCCAGCTGTCCACTTGTCTCCTTGTCTCTCCTATTCCAAGATGCGTCATTCATTGGTTGTTGCATGCCATATAATTCCAAATACTAATAGAAAGGTAGATATTTTATTTAGAGAACCGGTTTGCATCTAGAAGCATGATGTAGCTTGGATCGAACCTCAAAGCTTTGGTGCCTAGAGCTCCATATTGGTTTGGTCTTTCATGTGAATAGGCCTTTACAATTAAAGTAAAGTTTCCAAATCTTATCTACAATTGCATTCACACTGTACAACGAGGTTAGGGTTGGAGTATAGATGTGAGGTCCAACTACACTAATAATGATAATTAGTGTTACCTACACTAATTGATGTAAAAATGCTGTAAGTTTTTACTTGTGAGGAATATTTTTACCAACTATGTTTATAGTGATGTTCTCTTTTAGTAGTATTCATGCCTACTCTTTTGAGTAAAAATATTCATCACGAGTAAAAACATATAACTCTTTTATTACAATTAATGTGGATAACACTAAATACCATTATTAGTGTAGTGAATCAATTAACCTATGACAGAGCCTCACGGTTACACAGTTCTTGTTCTTAAAGCCTTCCACAACCTTCTCCTTTAAATATTTATGACTAATTATCGTGTTTTCAAATTGTTGAACTACAACTTTCTCCTTTTACCTTTAAAGGACGTGATCCGTTGTGAAATGGTCATACATCATGTCTAAGCTAAATTCAACCTTCAAAAATGTATTCGAACAATGATCTTAAATTTTTTTTACTTAAAACTCTGAATTCTATATTACTGTGAGGAAGTTCAATTTATTTTGTAAAAAACTGTAATTGTTATCATTTTTGTTCCAAAAAATGATCATAAATAAGCAAAAATAACAAAAACAACTCAAATTATTTGAAGTTTTTTCAAGAGGTACAAGTAGCAATGGAAATTAAGGTAGAACCACCCATAATTGATCACTTAAGCAATTCTAGACATGATTTGGTGTAGTGCTACACAAAGCAAATATTTTCAGAGGTGCAATGATAGAAATGACAGGGACTGCAAAACCTTTGGTAGATTTATTGCTTGAATTGAAATTGTTATGAATTTTCAAAGGCAAAAAGTGTGCTAAACCCATTGCCAATTGCTAGAGTCTTCCAATTCTGATCACTCAAAAAACTATTTTTTCACTCACCATTTCCTACTTTTTTGCACACTGAGTTGAGACATGTGTCGTGGAATTTTAATCCCAACTTTGAAAAAAAAAAAAAAAAAACATACTGGCCTTGGTTGAAAATACGCCAATCTATAGGTTGGTTATTTGCCACCTGATCGGTTATGGGTGGTTCTACCTTAGTATGAAAAAACTTTAATTGCTTATTTTATTTTTTATATCCAAAACAACCACAATAAAGACCTTGAAGTCAAATTCAACTATTAAACCAAATTTATTATTTCGGTATTTAATTGATGTATAAATTTTCTATATTTTTTGTTATTACAAACTGAACTTTTTGTTTTATTTTATAATTTTCCAATAATTTTGATGGAAAAATCAAATTACTGTGAATTTTAAGGCTAATTTAAGAATTAATTTTCTAGTTTTAAAGTACTTCCAAGAAAATCATGAATATTTTTGAAAATGCAACATAATTGACAAGTGTTTCTTGCAATCACCCATACAAGTCATATAGACTTTTCTATTTCTAACCATTGACTGCAAACAATATTGACCAAGGGGTAGTTGGAATGCTGGGAGACTTGTATTTAATCATTATATGCCACAATTGCACTAGAAATTGCACCATAACTATCACTACTCATCTCTTCCTGCAAAAAAAAGAGCAACTCTACACTATGAAAATGGGGGATAATAAAAAATGGATTGCCATCTTCTACATATTTTTCTAAAATCTCTCTAAAAGTGATTAATTGGACACTTCTTGTCCTCCACAACTCTGTTCTCGAGAGAGGTCGAATATTTGGCTTCTTTCCCTTCTCTTGGCGATAAATCAACCTACTTGAATAATGTCAAAAATCCACATGGACTACTCCTGATGAAAGCCACAATACACCATAACATGTCTCACAACCGATTGTTGACTTTTTCAACGCTAACGTGACACCGTCCCATTGGTTGTGATTGAAAATGTACAGCCCGTTATGTTACTATGTACGATAACTTATTTGCCGCTAGCATGGCTCATCGATTATCTAATACTCCCTCAAACCCACTTAACTCTTAAACGACACCAAGGACGTTTTGCATCCGATGAATGGCAAATAATCATTCCTTGTAGGACAAAAATGCAATCATTCATCCTCGGTATTAGGAGTGGAAAGGGGAGATCTTTTCTAGTACTTTGACTTCCAATGAATATATAGCTCAGGATGTGCGCACCGTAAGTTGCAACTGACCGGTAATGGATTGCAAGATTGGTGCCACCAATGTGCTATCCATGTCTCAGCTATTTCACTTTTATTATAGTTACCCTCATCTTATGGCTGTGTGTTTGGTTCCTCAAGGTGAGCGTGGGTCTGATGAACCTGGTGGGATGTTGGTGGGGCGCCATGCCCGTTTGTCACGGTGCGGGAGGTTTGGCTGGCCAGTACAGGTTTGGTGCCAAAACTGGAACTGCAGTGGTATTTCTCGGCACCGTGAAGATGCTTCTGGCTCTTGTTCTTGGCTCATCTCTTGTGAAACTCTTAGCCCTGTATCCGATTGGACTACTTGGTGTACTGCTCTTCTTTTCAGGCCTTGAACTAGCAATGGCTTGCAGGGACCAAACGTCCCGCTCTGATGCGTTTGTGATGCTAACGGTCACGGTTGTTTCATTAACGAATTCGAGTTCGGCGCTTGGATTTGGATGTGGGCTTGCTCTTGCCACGCTCCTGTATATTCGAGATGTGGATTTCTGGGCCAGACTCTGGAGGCGAGCGTCTCGTCACGTTACAGGGAACAGGCGAGCCTCTCCTGGTTACGACTCCCTTTCCCAAACTCCATAGCTCCTTGTAATATCTACAGTAGTCAGGTTTGATGTTGTAGCACCATATATGTCATCTCTAGTCAGTCAGCGTCTCACATGCTTCGTATTACTATCATTCCGCTTTGCTTTAGTCTCAATTTTTAACACGCTGAACTCCCAATGCGGTGGAGTTATTTTGTACAAATACGGTATTCAGACATTTTTAATAATAATTCGCGTTCGTTGAACAAGCGAAATCGATGCTTTTGAGATTTTTTTTTTGGGGGGGTGGGTGGGTGGGGGGTGGGAGGGGGGTGGGAGGAGACGACGGTGGTGTATTTATTTATTGAATTTTAGTGAGTGCGTTTTTGGTGTGTTTTGGAGAAGGAACCGAATGCTTGTTATTTACTGTTCTGTGAAAAAGCTACTTGCCAGAGGGCCATTCAGTTTTGAGGAACTGAAGGCTCCATTTGCGGCATGGACCTGATCAAAATATCTCAATACAAGATTGGAGATTTTGGTAAATTATTAGTCATGGCTGTTCCCGTGGAATTTTTCTATATGCAATTTTACAGGATTTACGTTCAAATTGAGGGAAACAGGGAAGTTTGTCACAATAAAGCACGCCAGAAATTGAGGTCTCATCTCGATGTGACTCTAGGACCAATGCAYATCGAGACTAAGCACTTCAGTCTTTTGGACAAAGTAATATGGCAAAGATATGTTGTCCAARTGTCTTGCTGTTCTTTTCGCTGTTGAAATGTTTCCAAGGTGTACATTTTGCAAGTGGGAATGTACACATTCAGTACTTTGGAATGGGAAGGAGCCGCAACAGTTTGTACAGTACACTACTCTACAGACTTCACTAAATCAAGGACGTACAGTAAAAGCTTGTTGAATTGGCATTCAATTGTGCATAATTTTGAAGCATTACCGTACCAGGTGATACGAGGGTCGAAATTTCCCTATGGAATAAGTAATGAAACTTGGGAAAAGTGGTTTGGTAGATGCTTCAAAATAGATTTATTGTGCAAGATTCTATTTCCATTCTTTTTCAAAAAAAATTCAATTCCAGTTGTTTAAATTTAAATTTCTAAATCTTGATCACTAAGTATGGTATAAGGTAAATCATCCCATTGCGGTCAGAATTGGAGTAAGATAGGTAAACCGAATACCAACCATTGACCTAATACCACTCAAATGTAGTCCACTTGTTGATTCTAAAGTGAGAATCTATGATTGTCGTACATGCCTTAATTTCACTTAATGTAAAGTTAAGGCATGTACTATTGTCATAGAATCTCTTTCTAAAATCAATGACAACCCTACATTTGAGTGGTATTAGGTCAATGGTTGGTATTGGGTTCACCTACCTTAGGCCCCATTGTGGTCAAAATTGTAATGGTGGTGTACATTTGAGAACAATGGGGCCTACTCAACAATGGTAGATGAACTCAAGTGTACACCGCCATTACAATTTTGACCACAATGGGGCCTACTCCAATTCTGACCTCAATAGGATGATTTACCTTATAGTGAAGGCAACCATGACAGATCAAATAAGCAATTTTGGACATAATCTATAGTAGTGCAAGGCAAAGTAAATATTTTTGGAGGTGCAATGATAGAGATGATAAGGATTGCAAAAACTTTGGTAAATTTATTGCTTTGAATTGAAATTACTACAAATTTAGAAAGGCAAAAAGTGCTCCAAACCAACAGTCAATGTCTAGACTCTTCCAATTTTGATCATTTAAGAACTACCTTCCTATTCATCACTTCCTACTTCCTTGCTCACTATTTTGGGACATGTGTTATGAACTTATTAGTCCCAATCTTGAAAAGGAAAAAAACAAAACATTCCAAACTTTGGTTCAAAATTTGCTCCAATCTTGGTTGGAAATACAACAATGTATAGGTTGGATATGGGATGCCAGTGAGGAATGGGTCCTTCACCTTGTTGAACCTTAAAAGACTCAAGATTTTTTATTAGGCTTTCGATTATTAAATTGGATACCAATCGGAATTCAAAAACAAATCTTAGAAACATATCCAATTTAATTCTGAGATTTCCTTTCCATCTTTCATCTACTTCTATTTAAATTTTTTTGAAGATTCTGTTTAAAAGAATATATTTTTTTCAGAATGCCAATTTTGACCTCAATTCAATCATTGCAGCCTTGAAGGTTGAGTTCCATTGTCCCCTTGAGGGACAAAGTGGATTTCAAGTAGAGTCCTACGGTCTCAATATTTTTTTGGAATTTTTGGAATTTTTTTCTAAAGATAGAAAAATATATTAGCCTTCCAAGAGTATAATTTTCATTTCAAATTGTGCCAGGAGAAAAAGCTATGGTACAAAAAGACATTTTTTAGTTTTTTGGACAAGAAAATAGTGAGGTTCATGTTCCAAATTTCCTGCAAATGTAGTACTATAGAAGAAGTCATGCAGTTGCCTTGTGGTCCTTTACGAATTAAACAACTAGTTTTCCAAAATTCCAGTTGTATTGGTTTGTATTGTTTAATACTATAGTATCCTCATAATGCTAATACATAATCATGCAATTGACTATAAAACACAAATATTAAATCATCATTTAGATTTTCAATAAATTGGACAATTTGTCATCACTTTATGCAAGTATTTGTGCTTTGGACAAATTTGAATACCATCGTTTCACTTGTATTGTCATTTCTAAGCTTTTTGAGGACACCGATTCATTGAGCCTTTAAATTCTTTAGTAGTCAACTCATATCATTAGCATGATAGTGAGGAACTGGTGCATTTCAATTAATGCACTCGCCCCTACATTCACTCAAAAGATCCCTATTAGTTTTTTTTTAAATGATTTATTAGCCCCTTCCCCCTCATCTTATAATCTGAGCTATTTGGATCTGAATTGCAAACAATATGGGATATGTCCATAGCTCGTATCCTATATCTTTATTGTACCACATTTGTATCCATATCCCATATATTATATATGTATCCGTATTGTACCATATCTAATATGTCATATATGTATTGTACATGTATTTTTGATTTGATGTCTCTCATTCTTTTCTTGGGGGGTTGGTTTAATTTTCAAGAATGGCAATTAAGTTCACATCTTTTGAGTGGATAGTCATCTTGGAGCACCAAGTTACAATCTTCTAGTTTGATTTATCATATTATTGTGTGTTCAAAACACCAATTTACAAAAGTCACACTATTTTAAATTAGTGCAAATTGAAATATTACCACATTGAGATTTGAGCTAAATTTTAGAGGAAAAAAAAAATTGTTTTGATGCTCAATAATTTCACCAAAATCAGTGTACACAAATCAGTGTCATGTAAATATTATATGGAGTGACACATTTCCAGCCATCTTTCTTTAGTGACAGACATCAATGTAAGAAATGGTAGTATGGTACCTGTTTTTTATTTCTAAATATAAAAACAACAAATGGTTGTAATATTGATGTGTGMTGACCATTGACCGGTTCAAATATGAATCATGCAGGGGCTATAAATACAAAACCATTTAAACCAAGACCCTTAAAAGAGGGGTCCACATGGTTAAATATGGTAGTAAATGAACCTAGTCATTTCTAGAATAAATAGGTCTAACTTTAACCCAAGCAATGCTGGCTACGAAAGCATTCATAGACATAACATAAGTGTATGGCTTCTCCTGCATTCATGCACATGGAAAACTCCACAATTATGGTTCATTCCATTTGTTCAAAAAAAAAAAAAAAAAAACTCCACAATTATTTACCGGTACATGTCCGAGAAGAATCAAACTGTTTCAAACATTTCAAATATTTTGAGCATTGTATATAAATTCATGTGTAGCATGATGTTTGCATCATAAAAATAGAACAATTGGTTCTTTGTATTGTTTCCTCTTTCAATAGAAATGGTCCATGTGCTTCAAATAAAAAATAAAAAATAAAAAATAAATAGGACAATTGGAAGTAGTTTGAATTCAGTCTTTCTTATTTCTTCTTTTCTTGCATGTTATGCCGTCTTATTTCTTCTTTTCTTGCTTGTCACTGCGGGGTGAGGCCTTAAATTTTTTGTTTGTTGAGGTACTAATTGTTTCAAGTTTTGCATTATTCTTTTGTTATTTTGGTAGGTAAGTTACAATACAATTTCCGGTTATTCATATTTAAAAATATATATTTGCATTTTCCCCTCTAAATATCCTAGAGTGTAGCTAACCACAACKGTTGTTGAAATTTGGTGGAAACTAAGGTAAGTCACCCTATTGTGGTCCCCTAATCATATTGGCCGGAGTGAGGTGACCCGCTCACTCGGCGCTTGGGGAAGCTGAATTTTTCTCATTTTGCATGCATGATAAAATCTGCAAATATTGAATTCATATTTGCAATCAGAGGTCCAAACTTAGCTAGGAGGAGTATACAAGGTAAACTTAATCAAGCACAAAATAGGGGAAAGCACAAAATAGGGGGCTTTCTGTTTTACTAGTAGGGGATGAGCAAAGGGGCCGATTCACCCAAATCATCAAATCTATTCCCTCTGTCCCTCTAAAAATCTCCAACTTAGGGGATAATGTTTAGGCACCCAAAATTCGTGTGGAAAGTATGAAATTTTAGCGTAGTTTGTGAATGCTACGAGCTCTGTCATTTTAGATGGTTTATTAAAAGGTGGTGACAGCAATGGGATTCTAGAAATATGTCTTCCAACCTAAATATCGACAAAATACATATACATGGCCCACTTTATGAACAAATTTTCATAGCACCAAAGTGGTCACTAAACGCACCGTCAACACTACTATCCGAGATAGCAGTTAGTACAAAATGCCTCATATGAGCAAACTTTAGCTTGCGAGGCAAAAWGATGCTTCCATATTGTTTCACTTGCCTCCAGAAGGTTGTTCATCACAACAAACACTTACTCAATGGTTGAAATTACGAAATGGAGCTTTTTAGTGGGATAAAAAATTTGGATGGTTTTAGTAGGACAGAGGGAGTACTAGTTAAGCTTAGAATGACCGCATAATGGCTTTGCAAAAACTTTGAACTCTTTGACAACAAAACATACAAAATTTTGAATAATGGTTCTACAAAAACTCTGAACTCCTTGATGACCAAGCATTCAAATCTCAAATAATGGATAAATGCAATAACATCCCAAGCACATAAATATTGGCCTTTTTCATCCCTTAATTTTATTGATGATTTTTGTTTTAGTTCTATAACATTTATTGCGTATATGGTATAGATTCTAAAGTCTTTGCTTTTCAATTATTCTAAAATTTAAAGGTGACTAGTAAGTTTGAACTTAAAATTACTTTTTCAATTCAAAAATGACTTGAATAAAAACATGTAAAATAAAAATCTTCATAACCAACATCATTAGAACTTAATATTTTGAGCTTAACCCCTAAAGGACCATTTGTCCCTTCGGAGGACAAGGTAGATTTCGGGCATGTACCTATGGTCTCAATTTGTGTCTTCAATTTTTGAAACTTTTTTCGATGATGAAAAAACTAATTGACTTCATGGTAATATAATTTTTTTCTCAATCGGTGCCTAGGAACAAAAGTTATGCCCAAAACAAGTAACACATGGGAGAAGGGGGGGGGGGGGGGGGGGGGGGGGGGGGGGGCTATGGGGGTTGTTCCGTTCATGTCAAATGGCGACACAGGTGGTATGTGATGGCAGCATGATGATGGGTGGGCCGGGATGGGAGTGCAAGGGAGCACGGGGCACAGAGCACGAGGCCCCCGATTTACTTGGCGGGTGCCGAAATTGAGGAGGCAATGCTCAAAGGCAAAATGGGATGCAGCCACGGCAGGTCATGTTGCAGCAGCCAGCACTGTGGGCGGAGCACCAAGTCAATGCCAAATGCGACATTGGGGAGGGTGTCCTTGCAACTCCAGAAATTCAGCCATTATGCAGTCTATGTGGCCCTTATTCAATGCCTCCATCTGTACCTGTTGTTCTCCCTGCCATCAATTCCATGTTCTTTTCTAATTTTTTAATTCACATCACACAACCTAAGTTATCTTCAGAAACCTCCTTTACAAAAAACACCCCAAACTCCCCAAATTTCCCAAATAATCCCTAAAAAAGTACCCCGGAGTAGAATATTAAAAAAAAAAAAACATCCTAAAATTCTCACATAATTATTCATAGAAATTCGTAGAAATGCTTAGAATTTTTTGGGAAAGTCTTTAAAAAAAGTGTAGGAAAAAAATAGTGTGGAAGAACTGCTTCTTGGTAGGCGGGACACTAGATTTGGGGCAGACTTGGCGCTCCTCCTGCCTGCTAGCTTGAACTGACTGGGCTTCTGGAGCCCGTGGAGCCCGGCAGGCACAAGCAGGGCGTAGTATATGAAGGCCTGCGCCAGGCTCATCCTCCTCAGCTAACTCAGCCACCTGCTCTTGTTCTTGTTCTTGTTGCTGCTGCTGCTGCTGCTGCTGCTGCTGCTTCAGTAGCAACAGCAGCAGCATTCGTTTGGTATTCCTGTTTTTCGATCTGTGGCAGCGCACACTGGCGGGCGATCGTCAGCCAAGGGTTTTGTAGACGCTCTGCAATTCAAGCAGACTGACGGCCTGCTAGCTTGCTAGCTAGCTATCGATGCTAGCTAGTTGAGGAATCTATTTGGTTCTTCCGTCTGGTTGGATTGTAGGCCTCCGCAAAACTCCTTGGTGTCAACTCAAGACTCCGATCGACGTACTAACTTAGCTGGAGGTTTGGATTGATCAAGCTCTTGTTGCTGGCATGGGACAGATACGTTGCAGTAAGTGTGAGACAGCTAGCTCGGCTAGCGCTCAGGATTGTCTTGTTTGCTACTAACTTCCCGCAATTAATTCTGCCTCGGTCCTTTCTTGTTTGCTTACGTACAAGCAATTGCAAGCAATCGATTGGTTTCCATCTGTGTGCATGTGTAGTTAAGTTCTTTTTTGCGATTGGAGGTAGGCTGGCGATGCAGATCGAGGAAGAAGATCGAGACTGAAAAAGTAATCTAATGAGTCTTCCTGCTTGTGGTCTAAACTAGAGATTGTGTGAGGTTGACCACTCACGGCGCGGTCACCGTCGTAGCTAGCCTGGCCTGCAAGTGGTTTGTTGCTTATTTTACACGACTGACAGTGAGGTGATCGATGGAGGCTAGCTATGCTAAGGTGGCAGTTCTTGTTCTTCACGCCAAGCCAATTACGAGTTCCTCAAGCTTTGATAATATATGACTATTTTTTGTCTCGATCGTGGGCTTACTGTACCCAAGTTGCGTGCTGTTGCAAACGCCGGGCTTGCATGCACACCAAGCTCATCGATCGATCTTTCTGGCTAATTGTTGGTGCTGATTGATCTACACAGGTTGCAGATCCCATGCATGTGGTCAAGTCCATTAATCCTTGTTTGTCTGCCCTAATGACTGAGCTAGTGGCAATGAGATCTAGAACAAACACCCAGGTGCCTTGCATTCTCCGCAATCTTCTCGGCTGATGACGTCGAATCCCAGTCGAATATACTGCACTGCTAGGAGCKCAAGAAATTCTCCGGTKATGGCATAGTARTACTGGTGACAGTATGTATCAGTCCCCGTATTAAGCCTAGCCTACTTGCAATAATTGTTGAATGTTCAATTTACTATAGAGAGCACAAGCTTGTTCACTAGTGAGCWTACCGGGCTCCAACATCAGTATCTAGATCGTTGCAGGCTTGCAGCTTAGTTTGGCATTTCTGTTTCAATCTGGCTTCCACTAATCTTACGTTCTGTCTTGATGAACTCAAATCATAGAGGCTGCGGAAGACTGACGACGTAGTTGTAAGTAGAATATTGCAATACATGTTACAAMGAAATTTGGTATTGATGAGACTCAAGATTGCATGCGTAGCCTACTTTGGAAGTTCATTTCTACTAAACTTGAGAGTGAGCAGGGAATAAAATTAAATTTGCATGGTATTATGCACCACAAGCAGGTGTTATTATCTAGAGCTCGATTGATCACGGTCTATTTCAGTCGGTCGTGCACGTGGTGATTGATTTTGGGTGCACATAGTTGCCAAATGTTCAATGTAATCGTACTCGCTTATTGTTCAGTACTTAAAAGACATTCTAGGCAGCCAGGATGTGTGATTCATTATAGTCTGTTACAAAATTGCAATCTTCTTATTGACGACTGTGATGGAGCACGCACCAACACTAACGATCGATACAAATTCGATAAATATCTCCACTTTCCAGTTGCTGCGATCCAGTCCGACTTGCTCCTCGGTCTCGAATTCGCCGAARGAATCGATACAACAGTTGGCATAGAGTCTGTAGACCAAGCTTGGCTGAATGAATGTGAGCACATTTCTCGGTTATCCCTGACAAACTTATTGAGCTAGCTTGTACCCACCGACAACCAACCCATTCAAAGCCCTGCATAAAATTTCCACGGCACGGCCTATTGAATCCCTAGAGTGCAAAATGCTCTCAAAAGGGTTTAGATGGTAGCACAGTATGGTAGCTCTTTTTTCAAAACATGAGCTTTAAATCACGGTTCAAGAAGTAAGTTACATGAAAACACAGTCAGGATATATATGATTAATTAATTTTCAATCCGACTCATGTATATATATGTATATGTGTAGGGTTAGCAAGTAGCTAGCTAGCTAGGTCCGGCCAGGTCGTAGTCCCCAGGAATAATAAGCACAGGCTAAGCTGAGCTACCACATGGTGATGCTCAAGCGGCAGCCTGATCGAGATTCAGTGTGCTTCCAGAGTTCCAGTGCCTCTCCGCAAAGATCTCCAAGAACAACTTTCAGAAAGATCTGATTGGCGAAACTCCAGAACTTGGGTGCCCACTTTTCAGGGCTTTGAAAGTGATCGAACCTCCACTGGCCTCAGTCCTCCTCGGTTGGCGTGCACGCTTCGAGCTTTGTGCAGATGGAAGGCAGGTCCCAACTTTTGAAGAGAGGCAGCGCAAAACAGTTCCGGTGCACCAAACGTCACGAAATTGATGATGAAATCTCGCCTCCATTTGCCTCACTGATGACTGAGTGCCTGTGGTTCAATTCATGAAGCCAAGCCAAAGCCCCCGCCACTTTTACAGGGATGAGATTCACACTCAAGTACTCATCAACGACGTGGCACTAGTAGTGCCACGTCAAATTCCAAAAATTTGAAAATAAAAATTTATTTATTTATTTATTATTTTTTCTATAATAGCACCGCACGGGTACAAAACTCACCTGTCTTCGAGGGTTGAAAATTTTCCCAATGGGTTAGGGGTTAAGATATCTAGTTAGTGGATGTCACAATCACACTTAGAAAACTCATTAGAAATAGTGTCACTGTGAAATTTTTTGTGGATGGCACATAGTTGGTAGTACAACTTAGTACTACCAATCCTATGGCCAAAAATTGCGTTATTGAACCTAATATGTGGAGTGTTTCTTGCAATCATCTACAAGTGATGGCACATAGTTGATAGTACAACTTAGTACTACCAGTTCTGTGGCCAAAAGTTTTGTTTATGAGCCTAATATGCGTAGTGTTTCTTACAATCATCCACAAGTGTCGCCAAATTTATTGTTTATGAGCCTAATATGCGAATATGCAAAATGTTTCTTGCAATCATCCACAAGCCAAATTTATTGTTTATGAGCCTAATATGCGAATATGCGAAGTGTTTCTTGCAATCATCCACAAGCCAAATTTATTGTTTATGAGCCTAATATGCGAATATGCGAAGTGTTTCTTGCAATCATCCACAAGTGTTGCCAAATTTTTTGTTTATGAGCCTAATATGCGAAGTGTTTCTTGCAATCATCTAGAAGTTGGTTGGAAGGGATATACATGTCACCGGACTGTTGCTTGTAATATGCCTCACCCTCCCCATATTTGTACTTTTGTTACATCTATTGGGCTTCCAAACAATATGGGATATCTAAAATATTCATATGGATACACATGGCCATATATCTAATATATATTTTGTATATGTTCTAAATGTTTTTTGGATGAAATATGTATTCTATATCATATATGTATACCAAAGCAATAACGACCACAATATTTTTCTAATCATTCATTTGAATGATCCTGGAAGTTTCACATTCACTACATTGGGAGGTTCTACTACTCACAACATGTGGGGATGTTTGCCTCTTGCCTCATTGTCATTGTCATTATATGGTATTGTAATTTAATCATATGAAGATAATATATTGTCTTTTGTTTTTGATTTTTAAAGAATTAGACACTCATATATGCCAGAGAGAATAAACATCATACCAAGTGAATAAATTAGGGCTTGGTAGAAAAAATGAAAAGCCTAGCTAGTAGAAAAAATTTAAAATTGAGCACTTAACCTTTACATAATTCGAGCCAAGGCTTTTTTTGAGCTTCACAAAGTTTGCTCTAAACTTAACAAAAGCCCAAATTTTGATAAATTTTATTATAATTCTTTTAAAAGTACAACCGTATCTTTTCAAATTAGATGTGTTATGGATTATACATGAGAAAAAAAAAATATCACTTCCAATTAAGATGACATCAAACAAGAAAACATACTCCCATCCTCAATACTTGAATTGTCCAATGAGTAATGTACTAAAGTATGATCACTAAAAACTCTCAAGATTTTTCCATTTCTCTAATAAATCTGAAAAATTTATGAAGAGATTGTGAATTGAGTTAATTGGTTCTAACCCCTCTATTTATGTTCTTTCTTTACTTAGTCTTCAACAAAAAATAAATATAAGGAAGAAATGACCTTCAATCATTCTTTGCATAATTACATGATATAGATTAAAGTAGGATCACTCAATGTCAATCATGTCATCCAAATTGAGACCTAAAGAATCTGTAGAATAAATTAATTTTTGTTGTACAATATTTGAAATGAACATATTGTTGTAAGCAATTCCATTTTCAACAATGCCTAGGTCTCCAACCAAAAATGGCCTCCATAAATCTTGAGTTAGATGTTACTATTAGCATGGAGAATATTGGAATCCTAGTGTTGACTTAGAAATTAGGGCATGATTTTTGAAGATCAACTACTTCAACTTTGTCTTATAGCTTTTTCATACTATACATAAAGATTGCTCTTGGCCTTCATGCAACTTTAGTTGCAATTTGTTGTCACATGATTGATAATTGAAACTTACAAGTACACAATAATGGTTGGGACACAGAAGCTCATTTTTAGGCACTTGACATTACTATGGATGAAAGAAGTTTTCAAACTTATCATAATTTAAAAACCTTTTAAGTGAACAACTCTATGTCATTCATTGATTTAGATTATGAGACATTCACACTAGCACTCTTTTGAAAAAATGCATACTTAAGTTTGATATAAAACAATTTTTTACGTAACTATTATTACATGAAGTGGCCTCGGGGAGATCACTCCTCATAATTTAAGATATACACCTCAAGGTATTCAATGTGGGGCTATTTAACTTGACTATTGTATTTAAGATGATCGTGTTTTTACATAAAAATTTACTTGGGGCATAATTCCGATCCCCTATGGTTTTTATAGATTCATTCATGCGGATTTTTTAGTGGGTCTATCTTACATATAAAATTTATGTTTTCAATTCTCTTACACCCCATCCTTCTTTAAAAAAAATTCTTTCCTCTACTACATACATGTACAAATGATACACCATGAATCCAACAACAATCAATTTAATTTTATTACCTTTAACCAAGTGGTAATTTTTAAACCTTAAAGGCCAATTGTTTGTTGAAAGGACAATTGAAAATCCAAGTAGGCCCCTTTAAAGTCAATTTTTATGTCCACAAATATTTGGCACAACGTCCAAACATTTATCATCTTTGTGGAAATATGATTTTTTTCCCGACAGAATACCCAAATTAAAAGTCATGCTACTCTAAATTGTTTTGATAGCTTGGGCAATTTGGGCATTTTGGGGGCATTTTTTTCAATGACGCTCATCAATTTTTAAAATTTGGCTTGTATACAACTGATAAAATATTATACAATTGTCAAAAAAAAAAATTCTTTTCAAATCAATTGATAATATTCTAGTTATTTTTTGATGATTTCTTGTGAAATGGGCTAAAAAGATTCCATGCATTTCTTTACCCTATTAATACATTGTTTTACAGTTGGAACTTAAATTTTATTTATTTTATACAATGCATAAAAATTGGTAGCTTTGGACTTTCCTCTTCCAAAACATCCTCCAGCCTTCACGCGTTCATAAGAAGTTTACCATTGAATAATTCAAAATCCCTACTCAAATTATCCTATGAACATTCAATTCAATATGAGTGTTATAACACATACGGCTTTAAATGTTGAAGTTAAATGGACTATAAACTCTATCCTCATATTATACAATTTTTAGTTTGTTGAATTCACTTAGGTGCGCCTCCCTACAACCCTCCCTATTTTTGCAATGTACCACTTGTAATCAATGTTTTACATTAATGCATAATTT
>VACF01000212.1:0-78892 GCA_006891605.1 Pleurozium schreberi
CACTCGCTCTTCGCGGATCTGCAACATGCAGTACCAAGTGCTCCTTAAGGACAGCAAATAACACATAACTTCACAAATTTGTGATAAAAAACATGGCACAAACATCTTGCCTCATTCACTCCACTCAAAAGTTGCGTAGGCATATTAAATCCTGCTGTGGAGAGCTTGCGAAAATAATTCTCAACACCGATAGGCGAAGATATATGGGGGTTGTGTACCTTGGCAAGATAGGCGGCCAGAGCTCTCGGTTCCTCGCGAGCTTGGGTTTGTAACGCCTCTCGCTGCAGCTTGAGCTGTGCAACAAGCTCTTCCTCCTGGGAAAAGTACGATGAACTGGAAATTGAGGAGACTCATACCATTATTGAAATAGGCACCACTACATTCCCGACTTGACAACTAGATCATGCAATAGATCAAAGAAGAGGCAAAATGTTAAAATGCAAGACATGGCAACTTAACACTTCTTGAGGGAATTGTGGAGATTTGAATTGTCCCCAATGCAGTCAAGTATGCCAAGATAATGCTGTAGAAATTGGAGAAGGTAACGCTAAGATCACCTTCGGAACCAAGAGATTAAGTCTGTCCACCTCCTCTTGCTTGATTTTTCTTGTCATTGCGCGAACGTCGTCCGTCAGAGGAGCGGACCTGCACGAAGAAGCAACCATGTTAGGGACAACAGCAATGSTCTACTGAGATGAAGCGAGAAGCCTTCATGAAGTCGGTGTCCATCTCCATTGACTAAGCACCACAGCACTTTTCAGAAAATTCTCTAAAATTCATGCCTAGAACTCGTTCTCAGGGATGACATGTTCATAACAAAAGAGGCAGGTGTTAATTAGAAAGCAACCATGAAATCAACCATGAAGATCATGATTGTGATATCAAGTGATAACACCATCCACCGATATTGGAAGTCATCTAATCAATACAATCCGATCACTGACAGACCAAGCCGGAAAAAAAAGCGTACCTGAAACTTAATCCACCACCTTCCCTATGCTGCTCGACAAGCTCCTGTAACTCTTCAAGTACCTCCTTCAGCTGGTTCATACATCGTTCCCTTAATACAGGTGCAGATATTCAGCGTCACTAGAGCCTAAGCCTCTAGAACATATCAATGAAAGGGAAAATTAAACTTCGAAAAAGTATCCAGTAGAGAAGATGAATGTAAACCTCCCAAGCTTCACATCGAGCCTTGAAATCCAACTGCAAAATAAAGAATTGGCACGAATTAACGCCAAAACATCGAGGTTGCTCATTTAACTTCCATAACCTTTGTATAATGTAGATAAATAATGAGAAGTATACAAGAATCGAATTCAGCACGACAATAGAATTGAACAGTAGCTYCTTCGCACTACTCGTCAGTGCATCATTATTGCACTTGAAAAAGAATAAGTATAAAAAAATTATCACARCAGTTGGTTCCAAAATTCTGCATCCTCGAGCGATCGACACATTATGGATATTCCATTCCCAGAGAAGCTTCAAAGTGCTCCATATCTAACTCRAAGACCGACCCAGCAAGGTTAAATGTGCAAATGAAGTTGGCGGTGCCCTCACCATAACATGCTCTTGCATCTTCGCCACTACCTGCCATACTCAACCAATGTGCAAAAAAAATAAGAACTGGCCAGTATTTCGAGAACAAGCCTAAAGGAGAAAATTAGTTAAATTTAAATCACAAATTATGCACAACCAATAGGCTATGACTATTTCCTTACCCGCGCGTATATAAGGAAGAGCTTGTCTTTCTCCTTGACCGTGAATTGCGGAAAACATTCCACAAATTCCTACACAATGGCCCCCCAAAACAGATTGAACTAAAACCCAAAACCATTGGAGGTGTCCTAAATCTCCAGGCTACATATACACGAACCAATTCAAATAAACCTTAAAAAAACTTCACGCTTTCATGGAGTCCAAAGGCAGAGGAACTGCGAACATTTTTATCAACTGCATTTAAGGCGCCACGGCTTGCATGCCTCATACGATCCCACAAAAGTTCGTGCCGCGTTTTATTCTCCCCATCGGTGCCCATTGCCTGCTAGCACCTAATATCATTTCCCGTCCATGATCCCGTATCAGACCCAAACTCCACAGAACCTAACGAGCTGAACTTGAAATCGAAAGCTCGGAAAAAACTCCAATTGCAACACCGCCTCTGTCACTGTTGAAGAATGAGAACCGTCTCTGTTTCTGTGGCATCACAATCTCGAAGATCTGCCAATAAAAACCCTTTGATAAAAAAACTTACAAAACCTGAGGGAGGGACAAAAGAATGCTCACGAGGACTCTGRTTTACGAAATGAGGAGATGTTGTTCACTAAAGATGACACTCGCAAGCTCSGGAAGCCGGTGCGAACCTATAGCAATAATCCACTACCCCGTGCGCACTCAATCGTGCTCCTTCACCTGAACTCCCAAATCGTTCTGTGAATCATCAGGGTTTTTCTGTGCTAAAATCAGTCTCCAGGAATATAAAGAATCGTCAGGAGTATGCCATTTTCACACACAACTCGCACAGTCACAGTACTGAACGTAAGAAAAGAAGGTGCAACGGGAAAACTCCAGGAGCCTTGCACTAAACCTTGAAGATGAAAGCATCACAAAATTCGTCGACAACGCAAGACTGAATCTAATCTCGAAAGGAGAAAATTCACGTTACTCTATTACTGTMAAAATCTCGGAAACAATCTGGCTGCAAGAGCAATGTGGTCGAACAAAATGGAACTCGGGACGTCGCCGGTCAAATCGAGAGAGAGAGAACGAGGGATAATATTAGTAAAAATCAAAAGAGCAAGACTAAGTAAAGTATGATCTAATTCAACTAGATCATAAACATACAGTTGAATTTACAACTTCACCAAGTAACCAATATTTATGAATGAACTAATTATTGAAGGGTCAGTTTTTGAAGCGGAACAACTACTTCGTGAGGCAATACATACTTGTACCCTTTCAATTCTAGACTATCTTCTAAAAACATTCTTGAAAATCTAAATAATACAAAGTATAAGTTTTATATAGAACTAAAGCAAGAATCTACAAACATTTAGATGATTGAACAAAAAAAAAGGTTCAATCTGTGTGCTTGGGATGTGTTTGCATTCATCACATGTTCCAAAATTGAATGCCTGCAAGATAAGTTACTTAACAGTGACTTACAGAAAGTAGACTTGAAACGGAAACAATCACGWTGAACTGCTTATAAGCTATTCCTTTAATATGTGCAAGCGCTGATATACCACACAAATGCGCTCTAAAAAATCGCAAAAAAAATCGCAAAAAAAAATCGCAAAAAAACTTGCTGAAATTCAAAAAGGGTTACCAAAACCAGCAGGGACGGTGGCTGGCTTAGTAGCATCAACAATCCAACTACACCTAATTCAAACAAGTCTTTTAAACAGTCACCGATGGACACAATTACAATCTTCGATAATAAATACATATTGAGAATGTACTGTCCAGTACAGTAGAGTACAGAACGTCAASATCAAAACTTGTGTCTGTTTTAGATCATCTACAAAAAAAAATRCATCGAATTATTGCACAGAGTTTTTCAAGTACAGCTGTTTAGCTGCGATAAAACTTCCTTTGTAGGTGCTGACAATGAGAAAATTAAAGGAAACTTGCCCAGTCTGATAATAATAAATAATTATAGGAACTATACTGAATTAGGCTAAGTTACCTTAACCACAGTTTGTCACTTGAAACTCGTGTGTCTTGTGGGTCCTCAAGCTCAAATTCCCGTTATTGTTCGGAAGCCAGGTCAGCAGTAATTATACCGTTAACGTAGCCACTCGTTGCCGCATATCGAAAGGAGTGAGAAACTATCTCATCATGAGGTGCTGTTAATTCTTGACAAAGCGTAGCCCCTGATGTTTGCCACTTGTGAGGCAATCTTCAGCTAATCAGTGATCTTTGTGCGTGCGAAGTCACCATAATATGCAGTGATGGTCTTCAATTTTCCATTCACATAATTCTTCTCCACCTGAGACGAGCGAAAGGAGACAGTCCAATAAAATAATCAGAGCGTGACAAGTGAGAAATGATGAGAATCCAATGCAAATTCAAGACTGCCCTCATTATAACGATGTGTCAAATGCGTCAAAACAAATACTTATGCACTGCTTTGCCAAAGAACATTCTCCTTATGAAGCATCGAAACAACAACATTAAAGAGGGAAGTGTACATAGCTGCCAAATGCTTCGACAAGTTGTTTCAAAGTAAAATGACGCTGTTAAATGTCAACACTTCAGTAAGCCTTGGTGTATTGCTTACCTCGCATGGAAGAGGAGGACTTGCAAGCCAGGACAGTTCCGCCAGCTGACGGAGGTCCACATTTCGAGGAAGAAACAAAACCACGTTTGGGGATAAAGCTAGCGCTGTTTGAAAAAGCTTAAACCTGAAGAATTTTTTTAGAAAAACATCATGGGTAAGCGACATAATGGCTTCCTTTTAGCAAGTTAAATATATGACGAGGGAAAAGAGTGATGTGCATTCTCTCAACAATGTTTCTCTCCTGCAGTATTTATATTGAACTTAAGAGGCGCCAATCAGGTGTGATATAGCCAAAGAACTCAGAAGCATAGAAGACAATAGATCAGAAAGCAATGATACAGGTGCACATAAGATCACAAAGGATTGAAGTGCTTCAAAAAGGAATGCAGTAGTTACCCGTCCAACGGCTGAATCATCGTATGAAGATCAAATTTATCTACACACATGTAATCAGGTCCACCCCATGGTGGAGAAAGGAAGACCCCAGATGCCTGTAAAAAACTCCTCATAGTTACTTGTTGAAAAACACCGCCCCGATCCAACTGCTATGCTCTTGTCAGCGTCCAAACTAATGCGAGCAGTGTACAATAATTAAAAAGAAGATACTGCAAGAAAACAGTACAAAAGCAATTGAATTCATGGAAAAGGGAAAAGAAGAGACAAACCAATGCAAATAATACACATAATGAGAATAAGGCGAACCTTACCTTTAAATTAGGCGCAAGTTTGAAGAAATCTCCAACTATGAACTCGATATTATCCGCTACACCATAAATGGYAGCATTGTGTCGAGCACAACCAATTTTTACAGGATCGATATCAATAGCTATGACACGATCGCCTCTGACACAAAATCAAGCAACATTTCAGGACTGATTCAAAGAATAGTTTGGACGAAGCACAAAACTGCAAYMMGGAAACATGTTGAAAGCCAGCAGCCAAAAACTTAGTGAAGGTCTTACCGCAAAGCAAACTGAATGGCATTACCCCCAACGCCMGTGAAAGCATCAATGATTAGTCCCCCAGAACACATTCGTGTCGCTTGGTGTTGAGCAATAGACTCGGGAGTCACAGAAAACCAACCTTCTTCATCCATCTTGATCCCTTCGTCATATCGCCAAAACAACCGGTACCTCTGAAACCAATACTTCGCAGTGCGTTCGCTCATTTCTTGCACCGAATTGGGGTCTAAATGCTCAGCTAATCCAGACCCTGCATCATGCACAGCCAGTTCCACATCCAGATTAGGGTTTAGGGTTTAGGGTTTTACGTTTTATGTAAGGCTGCAAACAATCTGACCAAGTGCAGATGGTACCACAAAGCCAAAAAGCTATCAGATTCATTGTGTAATAAGGAACAGACATATTCAATGACAATGACCTCCACACTCCATTCAAAAAGAAGAACCACTGCTCTAGAACACAAAATGAAAAGGAAAGACGTACAAGCTTCTGCCGGCATTTTCTCTATAATGCGTATTGTTTTTCGTTTAAATCGTCGGGTTTTTTTGCGCTCTTCGAGAATTGTGATGACCGCGGTCTCACCCTCAATAACTTCGGAAGTCTTTTCTTTCTCCGCTTCAAAGRCTAATGGGAGATCATCCACAAGACAGGAGTCGTCTTCAGGACCTCTCGAATTCTCTTTCGAGTCTGTGGTTTCACATGACGCCAATGTTGCTATTCCTTTGTCTTTGTCATCATCATCATCATCGCTGTCTGCAAATCGAATGTGCGTTCCTTGTGACAAGCTGCAGCGAGTTAGTTAATTAAAAGAAAACATTCACAAAGGTGTTTTCCATCCAGTACTCTCACACATATTAGGAGACGCTCAAACAAACAAGTGAAAGTCTCATTTTCTAAAACAAAAAAATCCATCATCATTCTATGGCAATGCAAACACGTTCGATGCAAGCGTTTGTATAAGTCAACTCCTCTGAATTCCATACTAGGCTAAGTACAACTATCAGGGTCTTAGAACTTATGCAATGTTTGTTGAAATTACCCTGCTGTATAGATGAACGTACGAACCTGCTTAAAATCGAAAAAAGAGGAGGAGAGGAGAAGGGCATACCTGATTGTAGTTGTGGTTTTGACATGAACACTCAGATCAGCCTGCGTGCTTTCAATCGACATCACGACGGATCCCACTTCCCCAGAACCAGTGTGATCTCTTGAAGAATCTGAGGTTATTTGTGCTTCCTCAATCATTCCTTCCACTTGCATTGGATCCGCGCTTACTGCTATTTCATTCGGGTAGAGTAAATTTTAAGGCCTTTGACTTTGTTTATGGATTGACTTCATCTTAAATTATTTATATAATTTCTTCCCAAGTCTTTATGTTCAACCAATGGTTGCAGAGGTGCATCCTAACTCTAAAAGGACCTCCTAAAATAGGTGGCAAATGAATAATGTTATGTACTATATAAGATGATGTAGCTCTTTTAATTTTGAGCCAGAGATTTGGTTTAGTCAATATACAATAGATGGGTGATGCATTGACGTGGTTGGAGCATTGATGTAAATTTTGTGACCCTAAACTTCATTTACTTAGTCAATGTGAATATTGTATTTGCAAAAATACATAAAATTTGTTATTCTCATGTCAATCACCAATCCAAATCAACTTTTTTGTTCTTTTACTTTTAATGAAGTGCCAAAGTGGTGATATTAAATGTTAGAGTGGTGCTCCAAATTTCAACATTCGTCCACATCTTGGATAGAAAATATCACATTAGCACATTTCACATACATCGGGAACTAGTAGCCCCATTGTCTTAGTAGTGTTGCAATATTGTTCTAATGGTTTCACAGTCCAACTTTGAAAGTTTACTGTTGTAGTATAGCATCAGTACTGCAACAAATGTAGTTTCAGTGGGAACGGTGCATTCCAGTACAATAGTATTGTTACAATATTGATACTCTACTACAACAATAAACTTTCAAAGCTGAATTGTCAACCCATTCAAACAGTATTGTTCAATGGGGGTACTTTCCTAATGCATCCATAAGTTTGTTTTCATCTATAGTCTAGCAATTTCATCCAAGATTTTATTATTTGTGTTCCAAAGGCAAGGTGTAAGGCCCTATACTTTGGTGCAAATGACCAACAAATTGCTAGAAAAAAAAATTGATCCAAATATAATAGATAATACACCATGATTCTAGAATCACATGTATGAGTGATTTCCAATGGAGTAAAAAAAAGAAGTTGGCTCTTTTCAAATAAAAAAATAGTGGAATAAAAGTGATGAATTACATTTACATTTTAAAAATAAAATGCACAAATTAAAGAACATCTAGATAAACCCACACAAGAGTGTATTTGAAGTCACAAATAAAGATTAAAAGAACTTTGAGGTGGTATATATAGATGGATTTTTTTCATCTTGGTGTATTTTGCATTCTAARAGACTTCCAAAAGATTCAATTCCCTTTCATATGCCCATTTTGAATTTATTCAATAGCTTTTGGTTTGAGGCTTCAAATTACGAATAGATTTTTGGAGACAAAGTTAATCTAACCTCTTGTATTTTTTAGATGAACATATTGTGTAAATATTGAATTTACTAAGCATTGATAAGGTTCAACATTTTGTTAGCAGTCATTCCTTTTGACTTTACTATGGACAATTAAGCATGTACATATATCCTCCACAAGTTATTGCACTTCTATCCAATATGTACTAAAAATGGCTTTCTTCCCCATGATACAAATTGATTGCCTACCTTGGAAAGCTTTACAATACACATTGCCTATATTATTCATGATGAATTCAAAAATGATTATTTTTTAAACGTAAAATCCTTTTTATTCAAATTGACGATAAACTTGCAATATGATATTGGTTTTTATTAACTCTGTCACTCCACCCAATTATTTATTATAATTAAAGAATTAGGCAATCATATGACCACTCCTTGAGCCACTCCTTCATTTTGACTCTTCACTCTCACTCCCTTAGTGCCCTTAGTGTTTATTGTGAGTAAGTGGTTAATCATATTACTCTTCACCCCATCTAATGTTGACTTTATCCATTAGAGGATTTTTGAGGTCTTTGGAAGATTGTGAGTTTCTGGACTACTATAGTATTTAATTAATTTTTTAAAGTTAATTTTAAAAAATTAAATCAAATTAAAAATTAAAAATTATATTCAAAAATAATAATTTGTTTTTAATTCTAGACATCAATGGCTAGCTCCTAACATTGAGAACGGGAGTGAAATAGTCTACCAATGACCTCAAATTTTTCCTAATGCAAAGGACAATTGCATAGTAGAAAACACAAAGTCTTGTCATACACTAAAGGTGCATAAAAATGTTTGATTTGCATTGATATTGCACCCAAATAATGATGTTTGCACCCAATATCAATGTGAATAATATGCACTAAAATATCCACCCACACTGTCACAACCAGTTCATGAACTTTATAAGAAAAAATAAGACAATTGCCACCTCCAAATTAATACAATTATGAACGTTTTGAAGAATACTAAAAATTATGATCTTAAAACCCTAAAAAAAAAATATAAGGCTTTGAAAACCAATATAAAATAAAACAAAATGAATGTAAAAATAAATTCTTTATGATTCTATATAATTTATTAAGAAATTTGAAACTTTTTCAATTTTTGTCAATGAAATCTCTAAATTTAGTGTAATTGATGAACTATCTCCTGTGATGATGCATCCCTCCTCTCGATGTTGCAATTATCCACCTCCCCTTCTTTGGAAAAATCCACAGCCATTGATTACATATATCCTTCCAACGTCGTTCATCTCCAATTTGAAAACTAAATAATCACCGTTGATCACCACTGAAGAGGCAATCTTGGCTCTTACTATGGGATAGAGATACGGATACGGATACAAAAGGTTAAATAATTTTAATATGGATATAGAAGAGAGGTACAAGTATGGATACATATATGATTAAGAAATATGTATGCCATATAAACACCATACATACGGAAATGTATATGGAATACATACGGGATTTCATATCAACTCATATGGATTGGTTGTTGGGCCACTTCTAGAAAATACAAAAGGAAGGAAGATAGCCAAATCCAATGGAGGGCAATAATTAACCCTTAAAGTCACAAGCCCATTTTTTTTGTCAAAATCCACTGAAAATTGACACTTTTGCTACATTCACACAAGAAAACAAAAAGAATTTTTCTTAAAACCTAACTGTAGGATCTTGTACTTCACTTGTCTTAGATCATGTGGTAAAAATTTCATGTAGCTTGACTGTATAGATTGGAAGATATGAGCATTCAAAGTTGAAAAATAAAGTTTTTTTGAACAAGGGCCTCCAAGTTCAGATGACTTTGACCGCCATTTGTGGAATTTTTTTCTCAACAAACTTTGAATTCAATTTTTTTACGTTGAAGAAGAGAGTTGAAAGTCTAGATTTAAAAAAAACAAAACAAAAAAACTTGATTTTCATTCTTAAAAAAATTGTTAAGTAGAAGTAGGTCCAAGATTGAAAGAAAAAATAAATGGTTAATAGCTCTAAGATGTGATTGAAACACAATAATCCCAATGGTGAGGTTGATTTAACAAATAAAGATGACCTTTTCAAACAATCTGTTTTGAAAAATTGTGAAAATTATATTTGGAAATGAATCCTACAAGTTTTTTTTCAAGAAGATGCTTAGATTGCCCGAAAAACAAGATTGTCCATAACTTTTAATCTCAATAATAGTCCAAATAGATTGAATCAAAGCTTCACATGTAAACAAAATATATCGTTTCAGGGAAAAAAATTAGAAAATTTAACTTGTAATTTTTGCAAATTTTTTTTTGCTGCCCGCCGAGTTCAGTTTTGGGCTTTTTGTGGTATAACTTTTATTCCCGGGCACCAACTGAAATAAAAGTTTGATTCCTTCAAAGATTATCAATATTTCTAACATAACATAAAGTTTCAAAAAGTTTCACAATAAATCAAGGTTACAAGAACTTGCCCGAAATGGCTATGGTCTCTGTAAGATGGATGCGCTCCATGGTACTCTGAGCTTCCACTCTGACTCTGAGATGCGTATGGGTCACGGTACTGTTGTCTGTCCTCAGGTGGGTAGGACTCCCCTTGCTCATCCCAGTCCCACATTGACATTGCAGCTAGATGCCCCAAAATAGCATTCACAGTTAGCTTTTAAGGTACTTCGAGTGTACATCTTCTGCTTCAGTTGTTGAGAGCCAATGCCTGCAGCAATTTGCCAAGAGTTTCGTCATCGTTCGCTCCAACTACCTTCTTGCCATCCTGATCATTAATGAAGCAACAGTCCAATTGGCCATTATAACAGAAAACCTACTGCCAATCCCAATTGCTCCCGCAGTAGCTTGAGAAGTGAAGCAATGTGAAGGAAGTGCGATCACTCGTCAGCAGATTCAAACGCTCGATCTCCTTTTGACTTGCGGCACCTGTTGTGCCCATAAGGCATGTAACGCGCATCAATAATGACCGCCAATGGCAAATAGAAGTGCTGTTGGGATGAAGATTCCTCCTATCATGTACCTGTTGTAAGTGACTGGAGAGCATTCTTTATCTGAGGGGGAAAATCATCATCAGGGCTTAAGTCTCAATGAAGGCAATACACGATCAACATAGGCAAAAATTTCGAAATCACAGATTTCAGCACTGCCCCAAAATCACATAAAACTCTTTACAAATTGTGATAGCAGAATTGGGTAAAAAAACACGGAAACAGAATTAACACTCCCTGAATGCTTCCCCTGGTCGATTCGAGACTGAGGATGCAGAGGTCTGAAAAGGTGGTGGCGCTTCAAGGAACACGAAGTGACTATAACCGGAAGCCCTCTTGAAGCTTAACCCTTGTATGGAAGCTTAACCTAGCTTCTGTCATGGCTAACCCCTGGTTCTCCAAGTACTACGTTCTCTTCAATTCTCGAATATCCTCTCTTCTCCGCCTCCAAGCGCTCTAGATGAACTGGGACAAAGGAAGGAATACGATACGCCGAAGAACACAAACAAATGGAATTGCTCAAGAAACATGGAGAGTTGGAACTATTCTACACACTCCAAAACTAATACCACATTTGCTTGTGATGTTAGAAAAAACCCACATCCAGCAATGATTCTCATACTTATATTCACCCAGCTACTAAAACCAGATTATATCCTAAGGCCTTCAGTCTAGAAATAGAAAATTCTTAAATCACATGTCTTCAATGTAGCTGCTTCTCTTCTAAAAGGTAACTCTGTACCTAACGCGGAGGATTATTGTAGCCACTGGAATACCAGAAAACAGGACATCAATGTTGAATTTTTTTTTACATGAATGTAACTTTCTTGACATAAGAGAAAGGAGATACCACATGCCACCACCAATTGCATTTTTCAAAGTCCAGAATTTGCTAATGCTCCAATGATCCATATATTCTGTGTTCAAAATTCTACGTGCTGGGTATCTTGAAGGGCCTCCACAGGGCCTCCACAAGTGAGCAACTGAATGTAGGGTTTAAAGCAACCRACCCTTCTTATGTAAGATCTTCTTCGTTCAAGTTGGTATCACTCGACTCCCCTGSCAAAATAGCTTTAAGCTCACCCATCGGCAACTGCTTAGCCAGCCTTACAATCTGCAAAAGACACCCACGAACAAAGGTTTAGGTTACGGCAACTACCTGAAAACAACAATAAATATCATAGAACCTACAGAGTGGACCATTTAATTCAGCAGTACTTTACTGGTTATATTGAATTCTACTAAGGTATATGTTGTTTAACTAAAGTAATTCAACTTTATTAATAAGTCAGGTGAAAAAAACAGAATAGTTACAAAAGACCCTTCCCATTTCTATGACGGAATCACCCTTAGRATAAAATCAGTGTGGTTTTGATGCAGACAAAAATAAGGTAGGTTTGGAGCTTTGTAAATGCACACAATTGAACTGCCAAGGCATGGGTACATAAACCTGATTTAACCCTCATCCTAGGTTTTCGATAGATGTCTGGCCAATAATTCTCATGATCAAAACGATTGTGGATAATATATTATTTCTACCTATAATCAGTGTCGTTGGCTGAATTTGCACTGATATAGTTCCTGTACCTCTGGATAGCTACCGCTTTCAGATGTTGAACAAAAATTGCTGGAATATTGAGAGGGGAAAATGGGAATATTCCCATATAAACATGCAAAAGTGAATATACTTGATTACAACCAAGGTGGGATAAGTATAAACGAACATTATCGTAACGAATATGTCGAGCTTTTATCGGGACTCACCATGTGATCTAAATGGGGAATGACATAGCTTGACCCAACCACATGCCTTATCTCATCTGCACTCCCCACACTATATGCKGATAGAAGCTTTTCAGCTGTTTCACCTTGCTCGCTTCTGTAAAATGCATCCACCCTGCAACCCCTCCCCCATTTTAGACTAAATCTAGAAAAAAATACTTTGCAGTTCAACTTTGCAAACTAATCAAAGACGTTATAAGCAGGTTATTTGTGCATATGAATTCCTCCAAAACATTTGCCCAAGACGACTGAGCAAGTAAACCAAATGATGAGATAGCCRGCTTATAGCATTGGTGACAAGGATGTTAGCAAACCAACAACAGATCCACAAGATGAATGAAGTGCATGCAGGACAAAATCTTCAGAATCTGAGAAGAGGRAATCTGAGAACRTACTGAGAACAATCATTGTAGCATTGTTGTGCTTGCTTCAAATCTTCATCGTACAAATGAACAATGATAGCACTGAGGTAGGCCTGGATTTCACACCGCAAACAAACTTCAAGGAGGGTAACTAAAAAGCAACTCCGCTAACAGATTCAGAGTCTTTTCACACAGCTCAAACGGTTACATACACAAGCAGAACTTCCACATACAACCTGATTTCTACTTGCAGAATCGAAAGGGCAAGACGAACATGTAATCTTGTATACTGCTCTTTTCATGACCATTTCGACAAGAGAGATATCGCTACTCACTTTACACTGGCTCTGAGTGGCATGACATTTGTCTGCTGCCTGGCCCCATCTCACAAGCACAGCTGCCGCATCCTTAAACCTTCAATAAATAAGATCAGCTGTTTTTACAGAAGCCAAGGGAACGAAATATGGACTAGTTAACACGACCAGAATGCCAAGATGCGACCCTAATCATCGGTGAATGTAGAGTACATATTGATGCAGCATTCAGATCGTAAACCAAAGATCTCGTTCTTCAATGCAATAGGAAGAATACCTCTGAAGYTTGATGTAGAGATTAACTACTGCACGGTAAGTGTCGAAGGCCATCTGCTCGCGACCTTCCTCCTCAAGCATCGCACAAGCATCTAAGTACATCCTGACTGCAACTTCCGGCTTTTCGTCTTCCACTGCCCTGGACAAGGAACCAATGTAAGCCGATTCTAATCACRCCTCAAACAAACCGAGAAATCACGCGCATCAGTTAGAAGGGAGGTACTTACCGRGCGCCTCTGCCAAGCACATCAGCACTGGGCTGTACTTTCCCACAATGCAGAAATAGTTCGCTGGCTCTCCTGTAGGAAGCAACAGTCTCATCAATAAAACCAAGCTCTTTTGCGAGGGCTCCTACCGACTCCATATGCTTTCCTGCAGACCAAGGTCTGAAACGATYCGCCGGTTAAGGGCATGCTTCCWTGAGAAAAARAARGGAAGACTCCATTAATCCAGATCCTGCAGTCTCAGGCTACTCACTGCAGTTTCTCACTCCACACATAGGTGATTATTCCTGGAAGGCAAAMGCAGAACGCAAAAGAAGTCGGGATCGAAGCCAAGTTTGATAGGAAAAACTCTAATGCACAAACTCGCAATACCTGGAACTKTAAAACGWAGCAATACARMTAAATCTCTACTTTTCAGCTGGTAGSTGTGCATCAGTACGTATGCTTGCAAAAATTGTGCGGCCATGCCAAGTATCTCATATCCATCTCAGAGAATAGATCCCTAAAATTGATCTTATGAAAATCGCGCGATGAACAGGGTGCCCGGTCTCACACTAAGACCAATGTAACATTACACCACAATCCAATTGACTCACCACTTTCCAAAATGAAAAAAAATAAAGTGGAGGATACGATGATAATTTCTCTTGACCAGTCGCCGCTTTCTCGTAGCAAATYTTTGCTTCCTCGGGCATCTTTGCAAGTTTAAATGCAGAGGCTGWCCAAAGTCGGTCAACAGCAAAAATTCAGATGAATTTGAGAACACTTGGATTGCAAAGAGTCGACAAAAAACAAGAAAAACAGAGAGCTCCAGGAGTATTTACATTTTATTTTCAAAGACACGGACGACCTAATCAGGGGATGATGCCCGCAACGCGCCGTCTCGCACGATTTTCTGTTCATCTCGCATGCTCACATGGATCACATTGTGAGAATTTCCGTCTCGTCATTCTATTCTTCCTCGAATTTTTATTTGAAGGGTTCAGGGTTTAGGGTTGGTATTTTCTTCCTACGGGGATTTTATACCAATTTCGGTTTTGATTTTCGCAATGTTGAACCGATGGATGGTGGGGTTCCTTCGGGATTTAGTGGCGTCCTGTGTTTCGTGAATTATACCCTTTCAGGGTTTTAGGGTACCCAAGTTGATCCGTATGTTTGTCTTGGCAGTTTGGAGTAGGTCGTGAGGAAACTTTGTTTTGTTTAAGGTTATAATTTCTGGGCCAACACATGAACTGTTCTTGACTGATTCTAGCGATGTTGAATT
The DNA here is from genome assembly GCA_006891605.1 of Pleurozium schreberi. NCBI lineage: Eukaryota > Viridiplantae > Streptophyta > Bryopsida > Hypnales > Hylocomiaceae > Pleurozium > Pleurozium schreberi. Next base: position 14,995 of record VACF01000212.1, read on the forward strand.
TGGCCCCATTCGCATAATTTTCGTAGTACGCATAATTTTCGTAGTACGATGAATCGAATTGGTAATTTTCGTGAAATGGTCAATCGAATTGCTCATCACATGGGTGACTTGTCGCGCAGGGAGGCATCTGTATGTATGTAGCAACTCGCGGTCTTTTCAAGATGAAGCCGCCCACAGTTATTGTGCCGAAGTGCCTCAAAGCCACAGTAGAAAAGCTTTTCGATATTCACCGAGAGCTTGATGGATCGGAATTAAAACATCAGCTGATTGGCTTGGATGTAGGTATGCTCTTTTTACCCTTTCTATTCTTAGGATCAAGTCCTGTGATCAGAATGTTGATTAGTTGCTCCCATATTAGAGAGCTTTTCCCTTCTTCCATTTTGCCCTCATGTCTTGTTCATCCGCGCAACGCTGGCCTGCAGATTGGTGAGGAATACGACTTGGGCAAGAACTTGATTGTGAAGGCTTTCAAGACGTATCATGTCGTCCCAAGCCAGGTCATGCCCTTTTTCATCTCTTTCTTTCTAATATTTGCCTAGGAGTTCATGATTTTCCAATCCACAATTTACTAGACATTTTATGTTATGTCCCTGAGAACTATACGCTCGAGTATGACTATTGAGAGACCYTTAYWGTMTCGTAAGAGCAGACGCATTCGCTTRKAGATATTTAAGTGCAACCGTTACTAGATGCTCGATTTAARCTTGTTGACGAAATGGCCCTTATTTCTTTCTAGATGGACATTGTGGACAATCCTGTGTCTTGCTGACGGTATACCACGTGTGATGCAGGGATATATCGTGTATTCGGTGAAGAATAAGCTAAAACCTGAATATATAGGTCTTCCAGGAGAGAAAATTAAAAATTTGAAAATGTCAGGTGTCCAGGTGGGTTTCTTGACTCAAATCTCGTTATCTTTGGGTCTCTGGAAGTCACCTTAAACTTTTTCTTTTTTCTTTTTGAAATAGATGCAGTAGAGAATAGTAGGCCAATCGGTGCCAGGTATCTATGGAAGGTTTTAAGCGTTTTAAATTATAATACTGGAATTTTGTAGATTACAGACACCGTCAGGGTAGCAGAGGTGGCGTTCACAGGAGACACGACACCCGATTTTATATTGGACGACGCCAACTTTGATGCTTTGCAAGCCAAGCTTCTCATTATGGAAGTGGGTATTCTCGCACCCGGCTTTCGTATTTGAGCCTTACGTGGTTAGAAGTAATTGTTTTCATAGTCACGACGATTTTGACGTTAACAATACGGCCCTTGTTTGTTTATATGATGTCCGGTGCGATCCCAGTAATTTCCCTTTTGTGTACTGGTATGCTTACCTCCAATTATTATTCTTGCTGGAAATATAATCCCTCRAAATTAATTCAGAGAATTCTTTGAAGTCCAATATTTATCTCAGTAACTGCCTTCATTATCTGAGGTCAATGGAATGGAGGGCCGCATAGGAAGGGTGGTCTTTGGCAGCAAGTGTCATARCTTGTATTTCTGAGGAATAAACCTTCAGGAAGCTCTACTGTGGCCCGATTGTTGCGGCTGTTCATCTTTCTGGTATTGAGTGATGAATCTGGTCTTTCGTCAATGCAGACCACGTTTTTGGATGATTCTGTAACAATCGAACATGCCCGGGAATATGGACATACACATTTATTTGAGGTACAACTTCTTTACGTTGCAAGATATTCGAGGTCTAGAAAGTTCGGTATCATGTCATTTTTTTCATTGCGTTTGTTTTCTCTCTTATGTTACATAGCCGAGTTTCTGGAGCCAGGCTTATCATCTCATGCACCTTGATGAGTCATATGCTTTCGTTTAATCTTTTTAGTTCAGAGTTATGTGTTGTTTTCACGCAGCAAGCAGACAAGCTTGTTGAGCGAGATAGTTATTGTACTGACAATAGCTCCTTTTGGGATTTTCAGGTTCTGAAGTGTGCCGAGAGGCTTCGAAATAAGTCTATTCTTTTTATACATTTTTCAGCGCGTTATAAACGGGAGGTAGGTAGTCTCCTACCTACCTCTTCTTTATCCGATGATGGCTCTTTCATGTCTTGTACAAGTTGTGCTTGTACTTTATATCCTTCCCTTGTTAAGTTTCTGCTACAGTATAACGGGAACAATGTGCATAGATTGAGTTTKTATTTGTTTGTTTCAGGACATTTTGAAGGCTGTTGAGGAGCTGCCACCTCCATTGCAAGGTCGTGTGACAGCTCTTACAGAGGGCTTTTAAGCGAAGTCTTCTTTTCGTTATTGAAAGTTTTTATTGCATTTGAGACTCGGTACAACCATGGTCCGAGGTGGAAAATTATATATATATATGATGAATATTAAGGTCCATAGGAAAATGATCCTGACAATTCACTTTGTTCGCTCTGTATCTGCACTCTGCTAACAGCAAAATAGAAGACAGGGTTACTTATGTCTCTGGGCCTTCATGAAGTGTTTTAGTGGCCAGCACGCTGCATTAGCCTTGACAATTCCCTTTGAGGGCATCTCAATGTGAATGAAGTTCATGGAAGTTCTAGGACATTGGAGGACGTGTGTTTTTGGTGAACAATGTATTGAAGCAAAACTCAACAATGTACTAAACCATTTTAGGGTTGGTTTATACTTTGGCATAAGAAAAAGGCGAGTTAGGAACCTAACATTCCTATCGGTCATCAATACGTTGGCGCTATCAACTTTGTCATGAACTAATTGTTTATTCTAGTTTCATGTCACATGTCATCACAATGTTGGCTATGAAATGTAAGCAAGGTGATTTGATTTAGAAACATTTAAAGATTTTGTTTTTATGGGATGAACTTAATGGTTCATTTCAATAGTCCCTTTTGAGAAAATGAAATATTGAGTTTAGGTCTTCAAGTGAAAAGAGAGTAAATTATTCTTCTATCTTATATAAAAAAATGTTAGGGAGTGTTAGGATTGGGTTATGAACCAAAATGTCAAAATCCAATTTTCCTTAGTTTCCTCTATAAATTGAGCCTTGTGTCATTGCCACAATATAATAAATTAAAAATAAAAATAATTCTCTAATTTCTTAATTCTTAAAATTTTTAAAACTTAGTTTCATTCATGTCATAGGTCCAAACACCATGAAATAAAACTTGTGCATCCCTTCTCTCAAAGAGTTGATCAATTATACCAAAAATGTGACTAAGGGATGTGTGGTTCAAAATAGATAACCTCATTTAACCTCTACAATCTGAAGGGTATTTTTTTTTTCTTTCAAAAAACACTGAAAACTGCCATTTTTGTTGCACTGTTCCATCTTGTAAATTTCGCACCCACCCATGTAGTCCTAATTTATTGGCAGTTTTGACAGTCCATTTTCTATAGAATACTCCTTGTACTTTGCCTTGAATGTTTACATGCACCTATGTAATTCATATTATTATAGTTTTTTGAAATTTCTATTCAAATAGGATTTATGTATATTAAGATTATATGCAACCAAATGTAATTGATATGACTCTAATAAAAATAAGAAAATTATTATGTAATAATCAAGTTCCTATTGTCTAAAAATGATATCAGCATTGGTATTAAGTTATAGTTAAACAAATCAAATCATTCAATCACAATCATACTTTGATAATTAAATATCATAAATAATTTAAGTGATGATGTACAACCCCTTTGATGTCTGAGCCAAAATTCATGTTGGTGGAGCAATCATGATTAACAACAAGTACATCATTTACGTTTTTCATTTCATTAAGTTCGGAGCCAAGATTAATGATAGGCGATGTATTGACTTGAAYCCCTACATCATTGTCTAAGTCCACATTATTCACATCATTCTTGACGTGGTTTGCTTCTGCCATAAATATTTTAACTATCTAAATATTTAGGTCTTTTTTGGTATATTATTTTTGAACTATGGTATGTTGCAAATTGTTAATATATTAAAGTCTAAGTAATACTCACATGCAACCTAACCAATAATTGTAATTTTTGCAATATGTACACTTAAAGCATAGTTATACTTGTTGATAAAAAATAGTCTTTGGTGATTAAATGCTTTAGTTCTAACAATTCTTTTAAATTGATGATCATTATTGTGCAAATGATTACAATTAAATAAATAAAATTTCAAAAATCATTTTTAATTAAAATATTAAAACCTAATCTAAAAGGATATATTCTTAGCTATATTAAAAACTAAAGTGTTACTATTGGTATCAATTGAATGAATAAATGAATGAATTTATTGATGTTGAAATGTGAAGTAATCCTTATGATTTTTTTATGTCAAACATATAACATTATAAAACACATGTGGTGGTTAGGGTATGCAAATGATATTTCTTGAAACAAATGCCAATAGTTAGGAATATCACTTTTGCACTAATATATTTTTGGATTGAAAAAAAGTGAATCTTTCTATTTTTGGCAATTTACGAATTAAAGTTCCAATTTTAATTAAATGATTAACAAAAAAACATTGAACCTAACCATCAAATACGATCATCTTCAAATATTTTTAATTTGTTTCACTAAAGGTGAGATAGAGTATTTCACATGTTATTCTAAATTAAGATGTGTATTTTAAGTTTATTAATCCAATAGTTTATTTATTATATTTCATGTTATAGTTTTCAGTAAAAAGCAATAGTGGTCTTGAAATTTTTTCTTTTTAGTTTGGTAAATTTGAAATTATTCTAACACAAATGTACAATACCTTTGAATTTTGCACTAATACTTTTGAGCAAATCACATATAATAAAAACAAAACTAAGACATACTGTAAAATTTTTGGTATGAGATTGTTGTTGTCTTATTCTATTAAATCACCTATAATCCAAACAAATGTACTATATAAATGCCTTTACAAATATACATCTCGGATTCATATCTAAATGTGGTGAAAATAATTGTTTGGTTGCTTAATATATACAAATTAAAATTATTTATATTAGTTGTGTAATAAGACAAATTCCTTCAAATTTTTTTCAATGGAGGTGGGTTTTAAATGATATATAACAACATGAAATAAAATATTGAAGTCATCCTGGCAAAAAAAGAAGCATAGGTGATTTTCGAAGTGATTACAAAAACAGCCTGAACAATTGAGTCTACGAGGTGGTTGGCTTTGGAACTCATTTATTTCCAAACCAATTTTGGCTTTGAGTTTTCACTAAGGTAGAGATACCCATAACCAATCAAAATAAACAATTCTAGACAATCATGATCTAGGGTAGTGCTAAGCAAAGCAAATATTTTCAAAGATGAATCACATAAATAAAGGGGATTGCAAAAATTTGATAATTTTATTTCTTGAATTGAAATTACTATGAATTTTGAAAGGCAAAAGTTAGGCTTGACCAATGACCAACATCTAGACATCCAATTCCCATCATTCACACTAGAAGAAAACCGTGTTTTTTCTGATGTCCGGCCCTTGACGTCCCGTGTCCCGGGAGGCATCATCTGTCCGATGCAGATATTCGAATGCTACGCAGGCGGACACAGTGAAAATGTGGATTTTTGCAGGATGTCATTGACAGCATAGCTGAAATTTCGATCAGACGTATGAATGCTATCTGAAATAGGGATGTCTTTGGAGATATCACTTCTGCCAAATAGATGTTCAGAAAAATGTCTTGAACGGACGTCTTCGTCACGTCATCATCCTTAGTCAATTTCATCTGAAGGTAACTAACAAAGATTTTCAACAGGCAGGGGTTAAAGGACTGCCCGACATAAAAAAATGGGGACGAGCTGGGTTCGGCCCTGAAATTGCTAATGTGGCATCTGACGTGGCAAGATGACGTGGAAATTATCTAAGGTGGACATCTAAAGCTAACGTGGCTTGCCATGTCAGCATTTTGGGTGCACTGAAGTTCCATTTATTGATGTCTGGCTCGACGTCAGCACGGACGTCTAGACATTCTACAGGACATTATTTTCTAGCACATTGATGTCTAGTTTCCTGCGAATACGGTTTCATAGTATATGCTGCCCATTGCGTTCTCTGCAACATCAAAGTGAACAACCTAACATCTGAAAAAGGAGGTGAACATGTCTGCAACGATGTCCACCTAGATAGGACATGACCTGATGACCTCTATTTTGGAGAATGCAGCGTGCTACAACAAGAGTGAGGGCTTCCATGTAAGGCCTACACGTACTGATGAGGGTCAAGAAGTATTGTATATGTGCGTCTGCAGCCCGGATTTCATGGGCCCTAATCCCGATTCCATATAGCACAGTGCATGCATATGTTCAATGAAACATGAAACACAGTTGTGTATTAAATGTACGTAGGGAATTGCCATGACGTTGTGATTCTCTGGGTACATGAAGATGCAATGAACTGCATATTTCTATGAAGTGGGTGTTCATTTCTTGAGCACACCCAAAGCATTCTATAGAAACATGCCAAAAAATCCTTGGCCGTGCACAACAATGTCCACACACATGATGTCAACGACTCCCGGTTAGTGTCCACAATCACTATTTYTGTCACCAAGTGGACGTTAAGAAATTACAGATGCCTCGTAGTTGACATTGACGTAGACATCGCAGTGCATGCATTAAACGTCTCCAGTGACATCTATACATATGTCAAGTGTCCTCTACTTCATCTTGAGAATTTTTTGGACGTCAAATTGGACATCAAACTCAGCATCCAGAAACATGGGTTTCTTCTAGGATCTACATGTAGATGATGAAAAAATATCCAATTTTCTGAATATTTGGTAAATTGAGATTTTAATGTATTAATGATTGTTCAAAGGTTGATTTCTTTATAAACCTTGTATTCATTAAAATGAAGGTCTCTAATAGCTAGGCTCAATTATCAAAATAAAGTATCACGCTGGCTTTCCCGCGCTGAGGTGGACGCCAGATGTCGAACTCATGGATCCCCGTTGACCAATGTCATAGCTGATGTCCATCCGGAAATCGTGAAAATCTGCCTGGACATGCACTAGTAGAAAGTTGTGACCCCAACAACAGAAAATCAACAATTTTTCGTTATTGTGAGTACTAGCAGTCGCAGCTTGTTAAAATCAACAAAATTTTGTGAAGACACTAACAAATTTCTGTTGTTTTAGGTACTTTCATTTTTTTGGACCAAATCAACAAAAATTTCACAAATTGTGTAATCCCTGAAATCTATATTCTTTGTAGATATCTAAAATCTATAACTGTCTTAGATGTCTGAAATCTAGAAGTGTTCTAGATGGTTTGGATTGCACGGTCTGAAATCTAGACATGTCTTAAATTTTAGAAATCTAGATAAGTCCTAGATTTTAGATATCTATGCTATTTTATCTTAAATGTTTCTTTATAGTTTACATTGCACAGTTTGGAAAAGGCTGAACCTACCTCTACTAAAGTTCGTCTCAGTCACTCATAACTCCTTAGATTGATATGAAAATTTTACCACATAAACTAGAATTGTATGTGCAATTTTTCCAACAAAAATCATTGAAAACGGACCCTATATGAAGAAGTTATAAGCCGCCAAAGTTCACTGTAATTAATCTAAAAATGTATGGATTTTGAACTTCAAATAGCTCCCAAAAATTCAATTCAACTTGGATTGAAATGAAATTTCTACCACAATAACTAGACTTTAAGGGGGAAAAAACCCAACAAGTCCTATTGAAAAAAAGGATTTAATGAAAAAGATACAAGCCCCCAAAGTTGCAGCTATTAGGGTGCAATTTGGTGAATTCAAGTTAAATCTGTGAACTTTGAAGGTCTTTCAAAAATTCAATACATTTTGAAATGATCTGAAAATTTTAGTACACAAACTAGAATAGTATACTCAACTTTTCCAATAAGTTTTATTGAATTCGGAGATTGTATGCAAAAGTTACAATTAATTGAATGTGACCTCTAGACTATGTGAGGACACTTCTCGGCTTAGATAATGGGGATAATTAAGTTTAGTTTTCCATACTATAACATGTCAACTAAGCCTTGGTGTAATGGTTGAGTGTTAAGGTTTGTGATGGTGAGGTCTTGAGTTCAAACCTTGGCTCCACCACTTGCTAATCGGGTAGTCAACCATGTTGACATGGTAGTTGACTGCCATGTGGCAATGAATTGTAGTTGACATTTAAGCTGATGTGGCATTTGACCCTCCAAAATTGATAATTTTTAACATTTAAAAAAAAAATTGTTGTCCAAATCAACATTTTTAGTAGAATATTGACCGGTACAACGCGACCGAATCAACTAAACTGGACAACAGATTTGAGTTCAATTTCTGTTGTATTGGACATTGCGTTTCTACTAGTGATGGCGTGCAAATCGCATGTCTAAGCTAATGCGATTTTTCAGACGCTGAAATGAACGTTAAACCCTGCATCCGGATGTCAAAACGCAGGATCCAAAAAAACACTGTTTTTTTCTAGTGTCAAGAACTACTTTCCCACTTATTGCCTCATACTTTTTTGCTCACTTATGTGTCATGAACTTATTGGTCCAAACCTTGAAAAAATCAAAAACAAGCATTCCAAAGACAAAATGGAATTTTGTTCCATCCTTGGTTAGAAATATGGCCTCTTATTGACTGGTGATGGGCACCGGTGAATAATGGGTACCTCTACCTTATTAAAAAACCATTTTTTAGGTGACTGATTTTAGGTGACATCSACTGTAAGAACCAGTGTTTTTATATCAACAATAATGTCCGCCATAACTCTCAGCCATAACTACAAGAACCCCATGTTTAGAGTGATAGATTTCACCTAACACACATTGTAACAATCCGTGTTTTATCTCACAATAATGCTTGACTTAACATCAAGATGTTATAGAGGACATTATTGTTGACATAGAAACATGGATTGTTACATTAGGTGTCACCTAAAATTTGTCATCTAAGACACGGATATCTTATAGTGTTTTTCAAAATTGTAGTTCACATAAGATACTACAACACATGTTTGTTTGTTTGGATTTTGTCCACTAGCCGTTGTCCACCTTATGGTAGACGAAAAGAAATTGAACATAGCATGGTTTAATTTTTGCAATCATTGTATGAGGATAAATAGTAAAAAGGAAAAAAAGATAAAAGAAGAAGTCAAGAAAGAAATAATTATAAATTACTATATGTTTCACAAGGCAGACTAAAGAGGCTAGAGTTGGGACTCAATGAGGATTTAGGGTTTAAGCCCTTTGTTCATTCTACCTTGAAACACTACGGCAGCTACTCGTGTTTGTGCAACTACGTGAGCCAACCTAAGAGTTGTTTTGAGTTGATTATGTAGTCATTGTATTTGTATGATTCTCTAGCAGTAATGTCTCTTTTGCTTTGGTTGCCACTTTGTAATCTTTACTTCACGTCAAGTTTTGCAACGCTAGAGCAAGGTTTAGATGTTAAGGCTCTTGATCAAGGGTTTAGCTTTGAATCTTTTTAGAGATGCTGCGTGCTGCCGCATGAACTATAAGTAGCAATGACGATGCCTAAATGGACGTTGATGTTTAATGAAGCACCTCTACTAGGAGTTCCACCAAAGATCACTGCTTGGCCTAAAATTCTTAGGAATGTCCATTGTTAAGTTTTTGTATACTTTATGATTTGTGTAAACAAGAAAGAATACCAACTTGTTGTATGATGAGCTGTTTGCAAATCCTTGTGATATCAAGAGTACATTAAAAATTAACACATTTTAACACACATTACATTTGATATGATTTCCTTGTTATTCTATATCATCTTTCTAAATACTTTGAATTTGTCATTTGTAGATATATTTTTGGCTTTTGGGGCGCATGTTCACTATAACTCAAAATACCTCTATGGATTAAAATCTCTTGACTTAAAATTGTGATGAAAGGGTTTGGTTGGTAAGAATTGAATGCTAAAATATAGTCATTAGAATTAGAGAGTGTCCCTTATCCAACTTAATGACCGGTTACCACCTCTGGTCTTTAAAAAGGACTTTGAACCTTTTCATGAATTTATTGCTTATGTTGAGATAATTTTGATTTCAATCCAATRGTCTCATGACTACATCACAATAGTCTCTAAGAGTCTCTATTTACTAATTGTCAATAATTCTAGCATTTTCTCAGTTAAAATATAAGTGTTACAAATATGATGTGATTACACTATTTATTTATTTATTTTTTTGACATTGACATAGTGTAGTTTTACAATAATACCAAATCAAATAACTATGGATTCAACATTGAAACTATTGATAATCAATTTATAGGATTATGATAGGTTTATTCTTAAAAATTAACTTTTTCAATTTTGAAAAAGACCCTTATAAAAAAACTTCAATAAAAATATATAATATGAATCTTCAAAAGTACCATGATTAGAATTTAACATTTGGAACTTAGGAGGAAATAAATTCTTGAAAAAAATCACACATATTCAACCTACAATCAATTCAAGGAGGAGTATTCATTTTTTGGCTTCAAATATTATTGAAAAATATTGATTTATTGATTTATATATTAGTTGGTCTAGCCATGCGGATATGATGTACAAATAGTGGTAATTGGATAGGATATGATGTACAATTAGGTTGCTTTACCTGATAAAGTTAACCTACAAGCCATTAAAGTCAATAAATGGAGGTTCATGAGTTCTCACTACTCCAATAACTAATTCAAAAGTAATGCATTCTTGTCCAATTACAATTACAATAAATATTTATATAGGGTGTATTGTCTAGAAATTAGTGAGTGGCAATCTAATTTTTAGTGTAGGGAGTATATTTTATAACATTTATTTGAGAATTATCATTAAATTATTCTTCTATGTTGTATTTTATAATACAACTTTACAATTTTAGAAATCTGAACAACCCACTAGTTTTTTAGCAAGAATAAAGCACTTGTTGACCTTACAAGTATGAAGTTGCTTTTGTTGTACTAAATTATTTAATTTTGTTTGAGCCTCATCTGCAATCTCAACAAAAAATTTCTTTTTTAATGCCATAAATTGCTAAGATATAAGCCATAATTTTATTTGTGATATGATTTACATCATCCTTTTGTATCCAAAAAAAGACGCTTGCATGTATTGATGTTTGTTTTTGGACTCATATCAAATAGTATGGTTTTCAACTTCACTAAGGACCTTCTTTCCTTTTAGATTGTAGTCATTTAAAATTTCCTTTACTCCTCGCTTTGCTCGGGTGTAAAATACATGCGTTCACTTTATTATTAGGACAAATAAATTCCTAAATCTATAGCAAAAAATTGGTGAGCTATCTTTTCAAAATTGAAAAAGAAGCATGGTTTCTATACTAATGAATTATTAGATATACCAAAAAATGTTATTCATCATTAAAGCAATACAGTTTGTTAGACTTTGCTAGATGCAAATTTTTTGCAAATCCTCTAGATTTCCAAACCCTAGACAAGTCCAACAATTTGAATCAAGAGTGGGTGAAGAAGAAAATAACATTTGCTAATAAATATAGAGTTGATCCTTGCCTCAAACATTGCAAATACTATTTAATATCTACAATATAGATTATTGTGTATTTGAAATTGCATGATAACCATGATTGGCACAAGTGCAAAAGATATTAAGGCCAATATTTTTTGGTAGAATATCATCATTTCAAGTTGCCAATTCAAAGTAACATTCAACTTACACAATGACAATGATGCTTGGAAAGATTAATCCATCAAATATAGACAAATTTTGATTCAAGATATGAAGGATTCTACAACTAAACCTATGCTAAAGATGACCAATACTAGTACTTAAACCTGTAGCTACCTATATGTAGACATTGGCAAAAATTCCACCTAGCTCTAAAAGATATAGATGAACATTAAGCATTCATTACAAATAGTCTATATTGTTGCACCTATACAATGATTTTTAATGTTTTAGAGATAAATAATATTATTAAAAATTAATTACGGAGTAATATTTATAATAGATTCGATTTTGTGCAGTACATGATTTTGTAGGTGATTCTCTAGGGGCCACATATCTTCTTTTAAACACATATATGTCAATTTTTATAATATCACTAGGAGTGGGTTTTAAATGATGTACAACAATATGCAATAAAATATTGAAGTCATTGTGGCTAAAAAACGCATAGGTGATTTTTGAAGTGATTATAGAAATTACCTCAACAATTGAGTCTATGGAGTGGTTAGCTTTGGAGTTCACTTACTTCCAAGCCATAATTTCTTTTTGCTTCAAGTTTTTTAAGATTGTAGTGCAAACCCATACATGCCCTGATTGGATAGGTAGTTACTGCCACTTTTTGGTACATTGTGATATCAATGTACCAAAAAGTTTCAGATTGTATTATTTTTCATAACCCCTCCTATTTTATTTGTGTGTGGGGTATGAAAAATAATCATTAGAGCAAATTCCAACCTCGGAAAGCTCCTCACGGAGACCTCTTTAGCAAAATAAAAGTAATACGTCTCAAAATAAACAAGTTGCAAGGACGCAACAATTCTCCTATTACCGCTTGGAGGGGGTTCATTTCAAATGATGACAGAGTGTGGCTTCTTGTGTTCTTATTGGTCAAAACTATGAGGATGTATGTTGTCAGTGCAGAAGTTGGTACACTGGGATGATATTTTATTCTGTATGACGTACTTGGGGGTGATTCTTTGGCCATGTCCTTCAACTTATAACACAATAAAAAATTAATCTCATGATTATCATTCTAGTATTTACAACACTTGCTACGTAAATGATTACAGCATAAAGTCCTGTGTGAGCTGATGTGTGTTTTTTGCTGAAACACACTCTCATATCAATACATTAGCCACAAAAATCACTTACTCTTTATACAATACATCTTCAGATCATTAAAAGATAGTGTAGACAAAAAGGACTGAAATTGCAGGCTAATAAAAAATGTCTCTCTTCATACAAACTTATCATATATTTTAAGCAATATAAGATTCAATAAAATCTTCATACATCAAAATTGTCTTTATGGTCTAAAAGGCCAATTCAAAGTATTGTTAATAACTTTTGCATATGATGTCTAATCTCAATAGTAAAACTTGTTGGAAAATTTGTACTTTCTTATAGCTTGTGTGTTAAATTTTTTAGATCAATACAAGATGCACTCATTTTATAAGTCATTTGAAGTTCACAAGTTCAATTTGAGTTCACCAAATTGCATTTTGATGGCTACAACGTTTGGGGCTTGCCACATTTATCAATCACACTAACATGAGAAATTCTCACTTGAACTTGCTACAATAATGACAAATGTGTCACTTTCATAAGGTAGGAGGTCCATAAATGGAGCATCTAAGGGCTGGTCTGCCTTTTTCATATATTTCCTTTGAAGGGAATATTTTTTTCTTATTTTTCAGACAAAGAGAACTTGATTATGATTGTAGCACAAGCCGTTTTGTATTTTTTGAAGCATTTTTGAGTTATTTATGAATTTTCAAACAAGATCAGGCGTAGGTCCCTATTTATGACCCTAGGTCTTGCATAAACTGTTCACTTGCAACTTCTAGAGAGAAATGAGGAAAGCAAAGAGAATGATTGGCTCTTGCAATAAATAATGTTTTTTAATCAATCCATTCAATGACTATAGAAGGTCCATTTAAAGACCATGTCATGTCTATTTCAGGAGAGTCTACATAGGCGGTTCTAAATGCTTGCTCCATTTTAGAGCCTCCTACCTTAGTTCACAAAAAACTTGAGGTCCACCCAAAACAATTGGGACTTATTTATTCCCCAAAACTAACCTATTTGAAGTCTATGTTGCTATTGATGAAAGAGTGTGATTGATTTCTAAGTAATAATTTCTTTTTCTCTCTCTTGAATTTATAGGATATCCTCCAAATATTGAGTTAACTAATATTTTTAATTTTGTGAATGATTTTAGTAAATGTTGATATTTTGTGAATGCTTTGTTTGGTTGAATATATAAAGTGTTGAGTTTGCTTGAAGCAAGCTGCTTGAGCAGTGGTATAAACACTCTAGCCAAAGTACATAATGAATATTAAACTTGTCCACGATGAATTACATGTCAACCACAAGCATGGTACTGGAGACTATGTTAATAAAAAAATATGCGCTACTTGTACTCAATTTGTCATGGGACACGTTATTTAATGGATATATATTACAACATTCAGTTCTTGTACGTTAAGAAAGTCATCCAAGGGAGTGACTTCTCACACACATTCCAATGTGCCAAAGCTAGGCTTCATATATTGGAATATTGTCAAAATTAAAAGGCCTCTTACAAGGTCCAAATTTTTTCTAATGCCAATTTGAAAATAACCTCCATAAATCTTATATTTTTCAAAACGAACTTGTTTGACAATCGATATGGGTTAATTGGTTTTCGTATTCAATTTTTTATCCGTATATATATCGTATATATAGTATGTATACCATATCCTAGTATTTGTATGCCAATATATCGTATTCCAGTATTTGTATGCCAATATATTGTATCCCAGTATTCGTAACTATCAAGATCAACGACAGGGAAAGGGGTTTTTAATTTTTAAGAAAAAAATCACAGGCCATTGTTTTTTTCGAGAGAGGGGGAGGGACTATTGCAAGCTAGGAGGTGACAGCCTCTTTTGGACACACTGTATTCTTGGTACTTTCAAAAAGATTCTTTTAGGAGGGCTACACAAACTTTGTTTCGAAACATTTCATTTTAAGGTGAAAAATATATGGTAGAAGGGCAGGTAACAAATCAAATAAACAGTTTTAGACATGATCTAGGGTACTGATAGGCAAAACAAATATTTTCAAAGGTGCATTGACAAAATGATGGAAATTGCAAATTTTTTGGTAATTTTATCTCTTGCAATGAAATTACTATGAATTTTGAAAGGCCAAAATTGGGCTTGACCCATGATCAACATTTAGAGTCATCCCATTCTAATCATTGAAGAACCACTTTCTCACTCATTGCTTCCTACTTTCTTGCTCACTTGTGTGTTGTGAACTTATTGGTCCAAACCTTGAAAAAATCAAAAATACGCATTCCAAGGAAAAAATGAAAATTTGTTTGAGCCTTGGTAGGAAATACAACACCCTATTGATTGGTGATGGGGAGCTAGTTAGTAATGGGTCCCTCTACCATATACGATTTTGAAGTTTTATGAATAAAAAATTTCAAAATCCACTTTTATGTTTTATTTTATTTTGGTTATGACAACACATGTTGTATCATCCTAATTCTCGCCCTGTCTTCACCATAGAACTCATCCAAGTATATTCACTTTCTGTGACAAAATCATAGCCTTCATGCCAACAAGGGTAACGTATTGGTCTTTTATTGGTGGATACTTGAATGCTAATAGATACATGGAATGGTGGATATAGGATGTTTATAGGATGTTTGTCACTCCAATTGTGAGCGTTTTCTAATTTCAAGGCATACCATTTAAAAAATTCATAGAAATTACAATGTTAATAAAAAAATTGTAATTTCACTTGAGTTTTATTTGTGAAACAAGTACATACTTCTGGAAAATATGTGCTCATTCTACATTTGACCCCAGGATATTCAGATTGCAAATCATTATGGTAAAAGGCCGTTGTCTACCTTATGGTGGATAGAGTGAAACTAAACAGAGTATGGGTTCAGTTTTTGCAATCATTCTATGAGGCAGGATTTTTCTTTCTGACACAATGGTTTAAATTTGGAGGGACCATCCTCCATTCAATGCATGGTGTACTGCTACAGTGCAAAAAAAAACCCTGCTATGAGGGTGAACATTGAATAGTAAAAGAAAAAAAAAAGAAAAAAAAAAATTAAAGGAGGAAGTGAAAAAGTATGTATACTTTATTATACGATTCAGGAGGCGAACTGAAGAGGCTGGAGCTTGGACTCATTGAGGGTTTAGGGTTTAAGCGCTTCACTCAAGGTTTAAGAGCTTCGTGCGTGCTGCCGCATGAGCTCTAGGTAGCAATGGCGATGCCTGGATGGGCGCCGATGTTCGGTGAGGCACCTCCACCAGGAGTTTCACCAGAGATTTACAGCATGCCTGCGCCGCCTGTCATGGGGATGCCAAGCAACGGGCCCTCGTTTTCTCCTATCTATCCGCCTTGGGGTGCTCCTCCTGGACCTCAAGGAGCTCCGTGGTCCGTGCCGCAAGGTAATTTTCGCATGATGCCGATGCAGCAGTATCCAGTGCGTGCAGAGATGGCGTCAGCATTGCCGAGAGAGGCTGAGAGAGAGCGACGAGGGCCAGAGGGCAGCAGGAACAGTGACGACATGGTGCADAAGGCCGAGACAGCTGCGAGGCAGGCGTATGAAGAATTGGTGCGCGAGGGGAAGCATATTTCTGTGAYGAAGCTTTCGCAGCGCACTCTGTCCGCTCTTGGGGTTTCGTCTTTCGAAATGCTAGGTTTTAGAATGCAGGATGTTGCGTGCTTGCGCAATTTGGCGCTTGTGGAAGGCAAGGTGGGCCTCTCAATTCCTCATTTGCTTATTTCTGGGCTGGAATCATTTTCTCAAGCAAATTGTAGACCTCACACTTTGTATTTATACTGAACGCCGTCTCACGCTGAATTCCAGGTCAACGCCAATATTCACTCTCACGTTGCAGCGAAGCGTATTACTACTCTCTTTGACCTTGGCTGTGAAATATCGCWAGAAGAAGGGGTCTCAAATTTTGAGGACCTTGGTTTAGGTCCTCTACATCTCCACCCTTTGGTGGTGCGCTATTTCTCTCCTTTAGATGAAGTTTTTTCCATCACGGCGGCGGATGTTATGCACGATCTTGCCGACTACATTGGTGACACTGATTACAACCGTGTTGAATTGGACGATTTTATGGCTCATTTACAAAAAATGCATAAGGCATCCACAAAGCGACACCTTGGTGTYCGGATTCAAAGTCTTCGGTAAGCTTTTATTGAGAATCTCTTGATTTGTGGCAGCTTCACTATAACGTGTTYGTGTCTGAAATTATAGCTTTTGAACTCTGAACAGCAATAGTATGCTTTGAACGTTACAGCRTCACGTTTTGAAATTAGTGGAACGYGTCGYAATTTTTATTCACGTGAGTTCTGGTGTTTTAGATATTACAAAAATCGATGAGTGTGTGATAAATCGATGAATAGGAAACTTTTCAACGATCTGAAAATGAGTTTACATTGAGTAAGTGCCTTCTGAATGTGGTTTATTGAAGATTGCATGTACAAGCCGTGGTACGTTCCAAGAGAGCAGAAGCGCAGTTCATTAAGGAATGGGAAGACCTTGCAAAAGCGCGCACGACGCAGAAGAGGATCAACGTCGTAGCACGAGTWAGCGACTTCCTCTCATCTCAAACTCAGGACGGAGGCCACAAGCGGAAGAGGAACCACATACATTTTAATTCAGATGATGAGGATGAGACAGAGAGGCCAAACAAAACGACTTCTAATCAAGATAGTCTAGCAAAGATGGCTAAAATCAAGGAGATTTATGAGGAGCTGGATATTGCAAACAAGAAGAGAGATGCCTCAAAGACTATGCCTTRCAGCACCGACAGAGTTGGCACTGTTCTCGGGCCGCGGACTTGCCCCTATCCTTCAGCCGCAGAGGAGCGGCTTCGGACTAAAAGTCGAACGCAGTTGAAGGAAGAGCTTGAAAATCAGCGCCGTGAGGGTTGTGAGATGTCATGGTCGGAGGTCATGGACTTCGTGAAGATTTTGAAGGAGGCTTGCAGGAATTGCACAGTTTTGCAGGTCRCTTCATACTTCTTCTGTTCTGTCWTTGACCTTGATCTCTTACCAAGTGTCGACATACTTACTTCTGTGAATCAATCTGTTGCTGCAGGTGCTGGAGCACTTGGTGGACTATCCTTGGTTGCATGGTGACACCAAGAAAAACAGAAAGCGTGTTCTKAAGTCGCTGAAATTAAAACCTGGGATTGGCTTGCTTTACGTTGCGGTCTGGTCCTCAAACCTGRAGTYTGTAYAWAAGCAATTAAWTGTTATGYTGTGTTCTTTAGTCGGTGAARGTTTGTTTAGGTGGGATGATTGTCTTCGTACTGCGCTTTTATTTTTGTCTACGTTGTTTTCCAATTTGAGGACTGTGAATTTCTGGATGCAACATGATATCTGCTTCCATATCTTTGTATATGGAGTTTGGGCAATATCTTTATTGTAGCATTCCTGAAATTCACGAAATTATGTCCCTACAACTACAATCAGTGGCCATGAAGACCTGATCTGGAAGATATGATTCTTTCATCCCAGATCACGTCAGTCTCATGGTCTCTGTGACATTTATCTTCACCAATTTAGAATAGCGCTCATAATGGAGAGATTTGAGCTCATATCAATTGCTTTCAGTCGGACAACTTAGCACATGAATTTGCCCCTGAATATGTGAAATGTAGGTTATATCTATGAGGATGGGGCATTGGGACAGCASTTATGACGTCTTACAAGATATTTCGCATCAGCAACAAGAAGAAAAAGCCGCAACTCAGACTCTTGCCACGACAGGTCCCATAACTATTGAGTGCAAACCAAGTGCCCTAACTGATACGAATGTGACGATGGACAGTCCGAAAGGTATACCTGTTTATCTAAACAACGCTTTGAATTCAAGTTCTCCTGAATATTCTATTGTCTCAACATATACTTACCAAAAGCAAAAAAGTGCAAAGTTTTGCTGAGTGAATTTGTTACGTATCTCTGTGCAGTGTCCAAATTGAATAATGATTCAGTGAGCAAGTGCAAAGCATGCAGCACGCCCAAAGTTCCCTTACAGAGAGTGCTATCCTTTATTACACAGGCAACCCATGCATCTAACCTCAGTAGYTCTCCCAATGATCTTGAAATTCTACTTTGCAAATATTTCATTGTGAAGAGATTTGAAGAATTGGGCCTGGGGTCATTAGAATCAGTGGTTGAGAAATGTCATTCAAAAGGGAAATCAGGAGGGTCAAGCAATTCCGTCTTTTACTTGGGAGCATTGATTCCTGCCGTAGAGGGCATTCCAGTATCGAACTCATCCATTGCAAGCGACGAGGCTGTCACCAGCATGAGAGTGGGTACTTTGGGTCCCAAGACTGGTGCTGATGCAACACAGGCTTTGATGAATGCCCCCATGCTTGTCAACCTTAGTGAGTGGTTACAGTGGGACACCATCTTTGCTCCGACTTTAGGACCTCTTCTCAGCTGGTTAGAAAGGGATGAGTCTAGCAGTAGTATCTGCACATTGTTAACAGACAGTGGGATAATCCTGAAAGTTGATGGGGCGGCATCTGCYGATAAATTCCTACCTTCAATTATGAGTGAAAATCCAATGGCTATTGCGGTGCAGCTTCTCTCCATTATAGTATTGTACGGCGGTGTGAACCATGCACCATCAGCCCTCCTTACGACATATGCTACTAAAGCCTTGAATGTTTTAGTGTTCTCTTTTGATGGTGAACCCCATGGTGAGGTCAAGAGCAGGGTAGCCGCGCTTTTACTCGACGTGTTATGCGCCATGCCACAAGAGCTTCATCTTTTCGCCGCTAAAATTCTTTTGCCAGCTTTTTCGTCGACAGTAGAGCACTCTTCCTCTATCTTACTCAAAGGTTGTATGCGTGATGAGCACCGTCTGGTGCTTCACATGCTAGGCCTCGCTTTAGGGGTTGAGGAATGGATGAACGACTACAAGGTTCGTATTCTTGCACCTCCGACCGAAGAATTAGTGATAATGGGTGCTCCCAGTGGAGAGAAATCAAATCTCTCAAGCGTCGTGGGATTACTTTTGGAGCCTGCTACGGAGGGTATCAAAGAAGTTGAGCCCATTRCTGTTGAAAGGACACCAGAGACATSTGACAACCCTGGGAAGCTGGTGAATGCTGAGCCAGMAAGTCACGATATGGAAACAGATTCAAGAGTCGAAGAGATTGGGATTARTCAAGCGCTCCCAAGTSTGGAGGTGATCGGGTCTTTGGATGTGGCTCCACGAGCTCCTGATTTTGACCTCAGACAAAGGTCAAGAGAGGTTGTGGAAGCTATTAGGCGTGACGAATTCGGGATTGGGCAGGACCTTAAGATCCAAGAGCAGGATTTRCTTTCGAGGCAACATGCACGSATGGGGCGTGCCCTTCATCGTCTTTCSCAAGATCTTTATTCTCAGGACTCTCACTTCGTTCTTGAATTGGTTCGCTTTCACCACCTCGRCTAATGATTGCTCTAGATGTTAAGAGTGTGATTTTAGTAGAGTAGGTTGTTCTCGTGAATCTTAGCTCAGTGGGAGGGCACCAAATATGCTCAGTATTTCAGTTTTACAGATGTCTCTGTATTCTAAATTTCTCTCCCAAGTGTCTGATTTCCTCCAGTTCTTTTAAGTTGAAACACGAAAGATGTAGCGATATATTTTGAGACTTCGTAGTCTTCTTTCGAAGTAGTTGTTGTAGAAGCTTATTTCCGTGTTCGTGCCAAGGCTTACAGATTTGGTTTCTTGATGCAGGTTCAAAATGCTGATGACAATTTATACGGRCCKRAAGTGAAGGCTGCTCTTGTGTTCATTGTCCAATCCGGGCATGTGACTGTTTTAAATAATGAAGAGGGTTTCACATCTGCCAATCTACGTGCCCTTTGCGATGTAGGCAATTCTACCAAAGCGGGATCGAGCAAGGGTTATATTGGTCACAAGGGTATCGGCTTCAAGTCGGTCTTTCGGGTATGCCAAGCTTGTCTCTGACGAACCACTTCTGCTTGCAGCTTGAGCGATGCGTTGATTATGTGGTTGGATCTTGCTGAGCATGACCGGAAGTCGGTGGCCTAAACGATAGACTAATTATTGCAAGCATTCAGTTGTGTGCTTTTCATTTTATCTTGCTGGTGAGGCTGGTTTAGATCCTTTTGATCTGACAAACACAATAAAAAGTCGTTAGTGTGCTAACTCGGCTTTCGCTTCACCTTAYTCGRGTTTCTTTTAGRAGGCAGAAGCAAAGTSAATTTGTTTGTAGTGGTTCTGTTTAGTGCCGCATGTGAAGAAAACGTCCTCTTAAATGATCAATATGTCTTGATTGCAGGTCACTGACGCTCCAGAAATCCATTCTAAGGGTTTCGATGTGAAATTTGACATCACAGAGAGCAATCTCGGTTTCATACTCCCAACCATCGTAGAAGCAAGACAGGATGCCAATTCATATAATGATACTTTAGAGTTGGTAGGCAGGGTGGTTGGCTCACARGAGAATGATGTACGTTGGAACACTCGGATAGACCTTCCAATTAAGGGATCTATCAGCAATGGSAAGGGGATGGCATCGCTAGCAGCGAAATTTGATGACATCCACCCATCTCTCCTACTCTTTCTTCATCGTCTGCGTTGTATTGCTGTTCAAAATGATGTCGTCAGTGCGACTAAATTTATGCATCGTGAGGACCTAGCCAATGGGCTGGTACGTGTTGTACATGACAAAGGGCATGCTACTTGGTTGGTTGTTCGGCACCAAGTTTTGGCTGGGGTTCCAAGGCCGGGYATTTTGGATACCGAGATTGCTTTRGCTTTTCCTCTRACCGAACTTTCAGGAGGGAACTACAAAGCCAGTGCGGAGCAGCAACAAGTCTTTGCTTTTCTTCCTTTGAGATCTTATGGCCTCCGGTTCATTTTACAGGTACTGTTTTTTGCTTTTCTGTGTGGAGAATCTTTCTTGTACTTCGTTTCACCTCACAATGTATCGTACGATAATTTTGGCTTCGAATGAGTTTGCCAGCGTGTTTCATGCATACGTCAACTCATGCGAAGATGATTTTCAATCTGTGTTTCAGAGTGATTTTATACTACCTTCATCAAGAGAAGAGGTAGATAGCGACAGCGCCTGGAACCAGTGGCTGCGTTCTGAAATACCCGACGTGTTTATTAAGGCGGCTGAGACATTCAAATCTTTCCCATCTTTTGGAAGTAGAGGGGCAGCTTTGAGCAACTACCTGAAGTTTGTGCCTCTAGAAGGAGAAGTGTTGGGCTTCTTCTCTGCCTTACCGCGATTGATCCATATGCGCCTTCAAGCCAGTCCKTGCCTTCCTGTCGAAGGCAGTGATTCATGTTGGTCATTCCCATGCACTATTTTAAGTGGCTGGAGTGAATCGGTSCGCAAACTGATACCGGATYCTCTTCTGAAAGAGCACCTTGGGCTTCAGTATCTGGACAAGGAGGTCGAGATCTCTGATTCAGTAGCCAGAAGTTTGGGAGTACAGAAGTTCGGCTCAAAGACGCTTGTTTCGTATATGAAATCTCATCTACAGAAGGGTAATGGAGTGGCTGGTATGGAACTTGGGTGGATACGAGATTGGCTGATCGCGTTGCATGATTGCCTGCTAAGAGAGCAGCAGATGGCCAAGTTTGCTAACGACTTGGTTGGCGAAAGCTCTCTGATTCCAGAACTCCAGGCATTGCAGTTTATTCCTCTAGCGGGGGGTTCATTTACGGCTATAAAAGATGGCCCAGTCTGGTTYGCTAATCATCCTGCTGAATCGCAAGATGGTGGAAGCGAGMCACTTGTTTGTTTCCCATTGCTCTATGCAGAACTTCGAACTGTACATCCGACTTTGTTTCATGGTACTCGTGCTCTTGAGAGTGATGTCGCAGATGATCCTAATGTATCTGGGAAAATAATTTCGATGCTGCATCAACTAGGAGTAAGGCCTATGTCAGCACATCATGTGTTGAGAAGCCATGTGTTACGAGCAATGGCTAATGAAAATTGCATGGCWAGAGATACACTTCTTTTGGTGCAGTATCTAGGTTTTGCCAAATGGCATCTCGATTCGGGTTGCAACCAGTGCACATGTGACGGGCCACTGATAGTGAAGGAGCTGAAACAGAATGCTGTTATCTCYACGAACAATGGGCTTCTTAGAGCTGGTAATGAAGAGCCAATTCATTTCGGGAAATCGATGGGGAGTCCTTTTAATTCGCAAGAAGTTCTAGATGGATGTTCTATGAAGTGGAATGAAGTRGATGAAAGCTATCTTCATCTCGCTTTRCCAGGGCAAGCCARTCCAAATGTTGAAAGCTGGCGAAGGTTTCTAGATGAATTGGGTGTYACAGACTTTGTGCAAGTTTTTCCTGTGAAGAAGWCCATCAGCAACAAAGCAACAAGTCTCTGGAAAGATGAGGACTGGGAGGGTGTCGATGAGGACACATGCTGCGTTCTTGAAGACTGGGAGTGTCGTGAACTTCTGGAGTTGATAAATGCAGTCTGTGTTGCCATCAAAACACCGGGACAAAAAATGGCTAAGAAGGCAAAGCGTTGCTCTGTGATATTGTCGCTTCTCGACAAATTGTGGCCGAGTAAGTATGCCTCATGTTGGAGAGCAGCATTTCGCACCTCTGATGAGAGAAGGAAACCGAGGCAAGGTTTCACACTTGCATCTTGGGTTCTGCAAGTGAGAAAGCTGGATTGGGTAAAGTCCAGCTTGGATAATCGGTTGCATGCGTCGGCTTCACTTTTCCAGCGGTGYGACTCTGTTAGTAAAATTCTAGGCAATCATGCTGCGTACGCACGGACTCAGGTTCGTTCTCTCGGGCCCTTGTCAAGGTTGATAGGGGCTCATCGTGGTGTAGTTTTCACCTTTTTTTTTGCCTGGCTATCTCAGTGCTGATAGACTCTCCAAATTATGTTGTCCGCTTGGCCYTTRCATAACTTTATTGCGTCCYTTCYAAYTGACGTYGTCCCCTCTTCGGCAGATTCAAAACGTGGACTTGATGAAAGCTTTGGGATTTAGAACTGCAGTTACTGTTGATGACTGTCTCTCTCTGCTCCAGTACTGGGGTTCAAATAACCAGGTTCTTGAAGCCAGGTGCGAAATTACTGCCGATAGTATTGTAGGTCCAAGATCATTTCTAGAGCAGGATCCTTTTTTGAACTGACTACTGGCTCGAGCTGTTATATTTTCTGCATCATACACACGTAGATGGCAATATTTAAATAGGAGGTAATTCTATTTCTCAATTTTGCAATCGGGGATTTGAGGAATTACATTTGCAATTCATCTTTTGCTGATGCTTTTTGTTCGCTGATCTRATTGCTGCAGCGTGGCTCAAATGGCACGACTTTATTTGTTTTTGGCTGAGCATGGAAATTCAAAAACAATWTTGGAAACATTTAAGGCTCAACCTGGTGTATTCTTTCCCTCGTCGTCAAGCAATGCACGGGAGGATGTAATTCAAGGAAGWCTCTTGTCTTTGGATGATGTGTTCTGGGATGACCAGACAGGGGCTCTCACCATGCTGCACACCTTGGATGCATCATCTCGGAAAAYGAAATCACCCGCTCTTAGAGTGCACAACAGTGTAAAATCCATAAGKGRATATTATCCAGAATTACGAACATTCTTTGTGGAGCAGTCTCTGGTCAGGGAGAAACCTGACTTTTATGGTTATACTAGTATACTGAAGGAACTTGCGGCTCTCACTTCGCCTTCTTCTGTTTTGAAGGAGGTAATCACATGCGATGTTTGTGTACCTAAGATTTTTTATTTCTTTCATCCTGATTTACGAAGAGAGTCTCTATTCAAGTTTTTCGGGGTCAGTCTATTCTGAGCTTTGAATTTTTTTGTTATGTTTGTAGTACGAGACATAATTTTGGAAGGTTCCACTGTAGGTTCTGGAAGTTCTGGCCGCGTTGTGCTGCGAAGTCGATTCTGGAAAAGTGACCAAGGTGGAGCTGCAAAAATGGAAAGCTAAGCTTCAAGAAGCTGATTGTGCCATCTTACCCACTACTAGTGATCAGTGGGTGACTCTTGGTAATGATGTTGGCTTTGTCTGTGTTTGTGATGACGAGAAAATCAGCAAGGAATTTGCTGAAAATTCAGASAGCGTCCACTTTCTGTGCCTGAATACCTCTGRTGGAACAGCTTCCATTAGCAGCTCTTCAGATCGTTGCAGTAGTGTGAAGCGTTTCTACGCCTATTTGGGTGTTCCACTACTGTCTCAGGTGGGTTACGGATGCTTTGATTATGTATGTATGATGTTAAGAGATGAGTAGAGTCTTTGTCTACATTTTGGATCCATTAGGCTTTCATCTGTAATTCCAGGTTCTGACTGTCATGCTGAAGATTGTCACTCCCCTTTGTGGTTGTGCCGAAAAATGGAGATGGTTTAGTTTCTTTCTCGAGTTGCTCGCACGGTTTTTTGATGAGGAATGGGAAAGGGTGAATTTTCGGCTTCTATTTTCGTGAGATTCTCTTTCTATTATTTTACCAATGCATACAGTACTAAAAGACAAATGACGTGTTATTCAGGCAATAAAACGTGAAGTTATCGCGTATGGGTCTCATGACGCAGCTCAGATTGAAGCTTTGGTTGCATGGTCTTTACCGTATGCTCAACGCTATATAAGGCAGCATCACATGGACGTTTTTAATAATTYAGGCAAGCGTATCAAAAAGCAATTGAAGAAGCTGCGTTTTGTTGTTGTCGATCAACTGTACTTCCGACATTGCATTCAGTCTGGTCAAATACACTCATCCGGGAGAACTCAATGTGGGTGTTTGCTTGAGGTATGTCTTTGAAATCTCTTCATTCTCTCGCTTGACTGGGGGAGATATTAGATCCGAGACAATGCAGGTTCCTAGCTTGTTTTACCTCCTTTGATGATCTGTTGATCTGTTCTTCATAGATGCTCTCTGCTTTATTATGATTCAATCCCAATATTTACTAAAGGCTCTTTCGGTAAACAGGACAATACATTACACGTTGCAGCCGCTCGTTGCGAGGACCACTGTATGATCTACACCGAGCTCTCTCGGCTCTTCTTTTCTGGCGAAGTCAACCTGCAGTTCGCTAATTTCTTGCATCTCATCACTATGATGGCCTCTTTAGGATCTCAAGAAGCCGACGTGGAGTTGTACATGGTCAACACACAAGGTGTTCAATCGCTACCTGAGGGTGTTGCTCCATGGAAGCTGAAACGGAGACGTGAAGAAGCCAACCCTGTGATTGAGGTCACCGCGCCTGGGAAGGACAGTGCATCACTTGCTGAGGTTTATTTGAAGAGGCACGCCAAAGAAGAGGAGTTGTTACCTGTCAGGGGGAAGTCCAGTCAGTCATATTCTGGGTGGCCTCCTCGTTCCTGGGTTCCCCTTCCCACTGTGAAGGCCACTGCGATGTCCTCCGTCCTGGTGAAGCCCGAATCTGGGCCTCTTGTAGGTGGCAGTAAGTTCGATCGAACCTCACCAGCAACATTTACTACAGAGATTCATTCAAGTGGAGTGTCTACCAGCCCCAAAAGAGCAAGTTCCTGGTATACAACTGCATCTGAGGTCGGATTGGTGACTGACAGTCGAGACCCGCGCATGTTTGGCGCGACATCATCTGGAAGGACTTTTCAGCAAACCACGGTAATTAAGCAATACTAAAGCCCTTGTATAAATCACTTAATTTCGTAGGAGGAATGCTTTTGTGAAGCGCTAATAATATAGTTACTATTCTTCTTTCCGTACAATGTTTCTACTTACGTTCATATTTTATTTTTGGGTTACATTAAAAATGATGTTCGATCTAGCAAAGTTTTTATGATTCATACTTATTGGTGGAACTAGTTCATCAATTTTATTTTACGGCTGCTCTTGGTTACATGGCTTATCTGTTAAATTAGATTGTTTCATGACTCTATTATGAAAAGAATCTTCTCCATGATTCATGGGTAGGTGTCCCATTGGATACAGTGATGTGCGAATCAAACTATGTAGGAAATAATTGCAACTTTTCATCTTTGGTATTAGGACGTTTTGTGTCCTCTCGATGATAGAGAATCAAACTATGTAGGAAGTAATTGCAACTTTTCATCTTTGGTATTAGGAGTGGAAAGGGAAGATCTTTTCTAGTACTATGACTTCCAATGAGTATATTTGGCTTTTCAAAGTGCATGATGTTACATGGTATCAAAAATGCATGCATCCTTCAAGGGTTAATAGAAATCATGAATAAGATGTGATACTTTGTGGAATCCTACCGTACATTTCATCTTATAGGAAACACGGGCCAATGATTTTGTCAACATTTTGAAATGGAATCAATTTGAATTACATGCAACTTCAAGACACTTTGTGAACACACCACCTTATGTTTTTCTTACAAGAAACATGTGCCCATGAGTTTTTCAACATTTCAACATACTCTATTGGAGAAAGCCAAATATGGGTTTGGATTGAAGATTTAGGTGCTTGGTCCACTCCTTTGGATTCTAAAAATGATTCTTCCATCATTCATACCAAGTAGACATTTCACTCAGCCTAACTTCAACTCAACCCAAATCCTATAGATTTTGTTGAAAAATTCAACCCAATCCTTCAATTCTATGACTCCTCGAGTACTGTGTGTAGCAATCTTATTGTAATCAAGGATGTAATAGTGTGTCTTTACTTGTGTGCCATGGAAGTTGAGGCATTCAATATTAATACAATAATGCACTTGTACAAACCTAGACTTTGTAGAACAACCAAATTATCACAAAAGTAACCCACTCGATAAATCTTCAAGTCTACAGTAGTTTACACACTTGGTCAAGTTAGTCATATAATGAAACTAATTATAAAGTTCAATTTTTTTTTTCTAACTCTTCCCATTTTAGTTTTTACCACAAAGTCAAATAAAATATTTTTACCAACAAAATGATCCTAATTTAGATGACAATGCTTACACGCAATTGCCATCAAGTGCACCTACACCATTACGAGGAAGGTTTTGAATCCATATCACCTCAAACAAAGAGCTAGCAAGAAGTGGCCATCTTTGCCTAAAAAATCTTAGGTTTCTCAATTACGAGATGCACACATATAGTTTATTATATGTACAACATGCCACCTTCAATTGGTAATTGACCTCAAGAAAACCACAAAAATAACTTCATTCTAGAGTACTGTGAATTTAAATCCTTTAGATTCAATGTTGATTTGAGTGAATCTTTAGTAGCAACATAAGAAAAAAATGTAGCCAAGCTTGCAATTAGAGTAGTGAGCATTGCTAAACTTACAATATTTCAAGCTTATGATTGTAATACTTCTTATTGGTAAGTATTAATGACACTTTCTATTTTTTCTTTTCAAAGAGTCTCCAAATAATAAGAAACTTCAACATTTTTTAATCAAAATATAGTAATAAAAGACTTAGGCCACGGTCTCAATTGTTAGAAATTTAGAAATTTAGGCTACTGAATTTAAACTGTAGTCATGAGGTCGGATTGATTGTTGCAAATGTTGTCTCTAGCAAAAATATAAGACCACCTCCAGACCTCCTTGGTTTCCTATAGAAAAAAAATGTTTCCTGCACAATCTCAATCAATCATATCAAACTTCAATATTACAAAACCAAAACATTATTCTTGGTGGATTTTAAAAATTTCAAGATTTTATGAGTTGCTAGGTTCAAAACTTCCACTCATGAATTTCCAGAATTCAATTGCATACATGTTGAAAACATCAAACATAACATTTAGTAGCCTTTGTAAAGGCTGCCTCTATCTTTTCTGAGTCCTCACTTACAAATTTCGTCCACCACGATGCTTTTGCTACAGTAGTAATTGGCTTAATTTTGTGAGGCACAACTTAAGTTAACATCATGGTTATTGGAAACAACATTTATGTCTAAAATTTTAGTTCACACAAATGCCAAGATTGATGTGATTTGCCATTTTTTGGTTGCCACGCTACATTTGACATGTTGTATGAGCTCCTTTTATGGTGTCAAGTGCATGAAACAAACTAGCATGACAAAGTTGTATATTAAGTTTAATCTTTATTGGGTCACCAAGTACATTTTCAACCCATTGGCTTGGCTTCTTTTAGTCTCACAATACATGACACGTGTTCATTAGCTACTCATGGTGTGAAATATTCCACATTATTTCATCCACTAGATGAAATGATGTGGAATATTCCAAACCATTTTGTCCAAAGGAAGGCAGTTGTATGCCTGACTGCTGAATGTTATGAAAGTGAGCCACATCTCAAAAAGTTTCAAAATTCACACGTCAAAGAGTTCAAAGCTGGGGGGCCATATGACCAAACTTTGTGAAATAGATCTCTAATTCAACATAAGATATTTGTTTCACTACGCAGATATCTGTTCTACATAATCCGAGATCAATTTGGCATTGATCATGAATGGACGCTTGTTCATGCTTGAATAAAGTCATCACAAAAATGCCACATCCTGTAATGTTGAGAATTTCTGAAGTCACAGAGCATTTCTTCCAATATTGTCAATTGCAAAATCCAATGGACAGTTTTCATTGCAAATGTTGATTTGCATCCCTTTGTACGTCCATCCCTCAACACATAGATGTTGCAATTAGGGTGGTGTCATAATAAGGTGAGGAAACCTTGATAACAAGCATCATATGAGCTGCTAAGTACCCAGGGGCTAAATACACTACAACGCGCAGCCTGTCTGCTGTCTGCCTAAGGATCTTAATCTTAATCTCATATTCAGTAMTCCACCTGTAATTAGCAGCTATTTTTTTCACCGCAACTCAAACGACTGCAAGACTTTGTCACAACAAATGCCGGACATGAATATCGTCATGATATAGGTACAAATTCCCTTTTTCTGCTGAAAAGGTGTAGTACSGTTAGTGTCAACCCGACAGGCAGCTCGGCAGTGGAGTGGAGTAATCTACGAGATGGGTCACTAACCTGCACATTGATAAGCACAGGCTCCTATCGAAAAGTTGACACTAGCCTAAATTACCTGGTGGTCGACGTATACTCAGCTCCTGCTTGATACGAGGTAAGGCGTTGAGACCGTGGAAACTGCGAAGAATTTCCTATACATAGAAACAAGAAACAGGTTTTCACAGGAATCAGTCACCCATCTCAATACTTCACTGTCAATCTTTCTATTTCATAATTAGAGACGGGATATTATGTTCAAAAACAACTAGGAGATTCAGAMACYACCTCCTAAAGCACTCTTTATATTTTGAAATCAGAAACTGCACGCGCATACCTCAGCAGCAGCACGTGCACGCTCTAAAATTTCCCCGTCTTGATCAAGCCTTGCGATGCTGAACTCTGGAAGATAACCCGATTGCCTTTTTCCTAACATTTCCCCAGGCCCTCTCTGTTTCAGATCTATCTCGGCCAAGTAGAATCCATCGTTAGAATGTTCAAGGAGCTGCAGACGAAGTAAAGATGCCAAGGAAGATCCCAGTAATATACACGTGGAGTCCCTGCTGCCACGTCCTACCCGCCCCCTGAGCTGGTGAAGTTGCGCCATGCCATATCGTTCAGCRTGCTCGATGACTATCATGGATGCCTCGGGAATGTCAATGCCAACTTCAATAACGGTTGTGGAAACCAGAATCTGGGATTTACCTGCCTTAAACAGTTCCATTGCTGCTTCTTTCTCATGGGCCTAATCAGATGCAGAGAGCACTTGTCAGGATTTTCCGCATAAACTCTAATTACACGCAGTCACGCACGACGAAAAATGCAACAATTATGTTTGGAAGGGATTCTTGTAATGGTAATGTCAAAACCTTCATKCGACCATGAACAAGCCCACATTGGAAATTGTCAAACTCTTTCGTAAGTGTCTCAAACTCTGTTTCAGCTGCTCGTAGTTCTGGTAACTCCTCGGACAGCCCAATTACTGGGTACACCACGAACACCCTGCCTCCGGTCTCCAGCTCCTCCCTCATCATCTGCAACCACATATCACAACCAATGAGAACGAGAATTGTCCACTAATCAACCATAGGAACATACTAAACTACAAGGTATCTACAAGAAATTTCACTTGACAATGCTAGAGAGGTGGCTCATTCCTAGATGAYTTYATAGGAGMTCCATGCGATCAGAYTGCTAAGCTTGCAATTYCATGTGCATTGCAATAGATGCAGTCACTGCAGGATATGCTCCAAATAGAAGAAAACAAGACCTTAAACACTTGCAGACGTCCTTTCTGGTTGCCCTCAATTGCCACGGTGGTTGTCTTCGGCCGTCCAGGTGGCAACTCCGTTATCTGAACAGAAACAACTGAACATGTTAAAAAACTCAACCAACAAGTATCACTCACCACAAACACATATGGATAAAATGAAGTACTTCCAAAAGACCTTAGAAAACCGGGCCTACCAAATTTTAAAACCAATAGTAATTTTGAATCATAAACGCCCCTTGTTAATTGTGAGAACACATTCAAAAGTGTATTCCCGAACTGACAGTCTTTCACATAATGACAAGCACATTGAAAGAAATTAAGGGCTCGTAATAAACCTGACTCATTGACATGTCTCCATGCATTGCCAAAGCTAAAGTGCGAGGAATGGGAGTGGCTGACATTGCCAGAACATGTGGGGCACTCAATTGGACATTCGAAGCTCCCTCCTTCTCACTGCCCACACCCTCAACCGACTCACTGTTCTCGCCACTGAGCACCACTCCATTATCTCGAACCTGGGACATCAAGAAAGAAATCAATTATCAATACTCAATAATAAGGCCTCRATACATGAAGAAACTAAGAGTAAATTCAGCTTGGAAATGAAGCTATGAAAATCAAGAATGTTCTCTGAAAAATTGTTCTGAGTAACTCTCTTCATTGCAAATCGCAAAGAAGCCAAGGAATCGAGAAGTAAATCATGGAACAAAAGTTTGACCTTGCTATTTAGTCGCCCACGCTGTGCAACACCAAAACGGTGTTGTTCATCCACAACAGCTAAGCCCAGGTTTGCAAACTTAACACTCTCAGAAATGAGGCTGTGGGTTCCAACTGCAAGTGCTATCTCCCCGCTCTCCAAGCCCTGAAAAAATTAATTCAACCACAAAAATGTCATCTCAATCACAAAGACACAAAGAGGTAACGCGTATCCTCTTCACATATAACGTAGATAACTGAAGAAGATATCAAATGCAAGCATTGATAAATATCGATATCTGAATGACGAAAGAAGAGTGCAGTAATCCTGACGTGGCTAAATGCCCAACAGTGGCCGCATCCAATCGGGAAATTTCCTTGAACCAAAAAGAAAGAAGAAACCATGCCCTACATTTTGGCAATAGTAAATATATGTTGTGAATGTTACTAGGAGTTTGCCAAGTTGATTCTCTATTTTTAGCTCAGACACGAAGGGATTAAAGAGTACTAAAAATTGCTTCGAACCAAGTCTTCACTTCCAGCGTGCAGTGAGCACCTATTTCCAAATGCCTTCATTTCCAAATGCATTTTTATTAAAAGGACGAGCAAACAAAAACACCAGTGACCTACATTGGAAATTTCTATTTTAAACACAACATGATTCGCGAAGTCGACGTAAGAAGTGAGGACATTACATTTCGTATACTACGAGCTTTGGCGATTGGAGTGGACCCAGTCAGTAGAGCTACCCGTGGTCGTTCATGGTCTTCTAAAACGTCCAGCCATCCCATTATCCTTTGATAATGTTGGATGGCTAAAAATTCAGTAGGTGCCATTAGAGCTCCCTGCACCAGAGTAGAACTCTGTCAGCAACTCAACACCACGAAAGTCTTTCCTTCTTACTACACTTTCTCCCGTGATCCCCATAGCCAGTGTTTGCATACCAACAGAATTAATATTCATAAGCATCATGAATCAGTCCCCTCCATACACAGAAAGAAGAGGGAATGATGTCAAAAATTTGCCTCAGGGCTACTTATCACACCTCACCACCTTTTTTTCACTTCCTCCTTATAAGTAGTAACAGCACGCCCCATTCCACGGAAAATATGTTCATTGAACCATTTAAAACTCAAAAACGGAGGATAGACCAGACCTGGTAACCAGCATCGATCACTTCTATCAGGCCAAGAAAAGCAACCACAGTCTTTCCACATCCCACATCTCCCTGCAAGCAACAAAAAAATCACCGAAAATTGAAGATTACATTTGTTCACCGACGTGGACTGGAAGAAAGCACAATGTAAGCTTGTAATATTTCGGATCACAGCGATCACTCTATATAATGACCCTTCATATAAAAGACTGCATTTTGATACTAATGAATAAACACCTGTACTTCCTCAGGTAAAGGTTTTCATACTGGAGTGTGAGCTACACAAAAAGGCAATAAGAACGATGTGATGTACAAGTAGAGAGGCAGATAAAGTAGGCACTTGTTTCAAAGCATCTCATAATTGAGGATCAATCAAATCTGACTAGACCAAATTGAAGAGAGATATAAGCGATTCCAGATACCTGCAAAAGACGACTCATCGGAACTGGTCTTTGAAGATCCCACATTATTTCAGATGCTACCTTCTTTTGAGAGTCTGTCAAGGTGTAGGGCAGTGAGTTCAACAACTTCAGGGTCAATGGTGACCACTGTTCCATGTCCAAAGTGCCGCATTCTCCACTGATTGCTGGTCCCGAAGATCCCAAACACTTGTCTGCCAAAGGCTGTCTTTGAAGAAGCAATCCTAACTGCACAAACACAGCAGTACATACGCAGTGTCGGTTCCAACTTCGAGGAAACAATTATAAAGTGCGACTGATCAACCATGCCGGTACAACCTCAGTCGAAAACGATCTGGAGCGACCAAAAGTTCCCGTTCCAATCTAATGGCAAAAACCTGAAGGTAGAAGAACTCATCAAACACAAGTCTCTGGCGAGCTTGCTCAGCATCTTTTGAGTCCTGAGGAGTGTGTATCCCAAGGTAGGCCTGCAATCAATTTTACATTAAAGTCAAAGGAGACAAACAAAATATACCTAAGAATYTATTTTAAATTCTTGTACATATCTGATGCAAAATACCGTCACACAGCACGACACTGTAGAAACTTGGCATCACTTTGAGTTCGAAAGCTTTGGAAGAGCTAAGAAAGGAAAAYTCTTCCCTCAGCAAATTAGGAACATGCTTCTAGGTTTAGCAGTTATCATARTGAGACCCTCTTCAATACCTGTCGCAATTCCACAAACTCGTACTTTYCCCGGATGTCTTCCGGCAACGGATCGAGATTCAATGGAAGGGCTGGTAATAGTCTGCGGTAGCTCAGAGTAATTGAAATTACAACCATAACCACATATGGATATGTAAGGATGTATATAAGCAATCTCAYACCAATGAAGCGCTTGAATTCCGCATCACTGGCATACTCTAGCTTCAGAAAGCAGAACTCAAGGTAAAAGAAAAAAATAGAAGTCTCTATTCAAGATCGCAGAGTAGCAAAGCTTCGGAAAACAATTGGCTAAATCGAACGGTAATTCCTTCATCGTTAAAATCGCTGGAGTTATTCCAATAAAACAAATTAGAACAGGAAAAAGTGAARAATTACCGYTGAATGCAAAATTCCAGTGTTTTGGGTTGCAAACCACCCTTAGAAGGATAGACAGGGTATGGTTTTCCACTCATTTCAAGCTCAGGTTTTATCTCGTCACCACCATCCACAGCCGAGTCGTTGGAGCCCTGGTCCCAGAGTTCCAGATTGTATTCCCTTATCTCAAAGTGATTCTCAAGAGGCAGCGCTTTTACCTACAACAGTCCACCTCGGTGAGCTCCAGGACTGATGATCATTAAGCACGTCAACACACGTTTACACTGGAGCAAAAACTGTCAAACATAAGAARGATGTACTGATGCAGGCCAAAGGAACAAAATCCCAGACTAGAAGTCATCAAGTTGAAGAAAACTTTAAAGGCTCACCTTGCCACMCACAGCCACCGGTGCATATAAAGGATATTTTGCAGTCATCTTGTTCAAAAACCATGGATTTGTAAAGCGAGAACCCCTGAAAAACTTCTTCAGATGGAGRAACACTGTTTTTCCTTGTTGAGAACTATTTTCATCAGAAGGCTCGCCTGAGGCGACCTGAGAATCAACCTTACTCTTGACAATGACTTCAATGGCACCCAAGCTCGCTCCCAARCGAAGACCCCTGCGAGCGGCACACAGGTACATTGAAGATTAGCAAATCCTTGCAAGTAGCAGAAACTGCAGCAATATTCTATAAAGGTYATCAGAATGTAATATAAACTGCTAGGAGTCGTGAACCAACCTAGAATGCAATAGTGAGGAGAATATTCTGCAAAATATAATRATGATGATGAAAAAACTGCTGAGACGACCATGTTGATTGTTGTACACAATAAAAGGTATTTGGCGCTGACTGAAAAATACCTTGACGACATGATAGTTCCAACAAAACTTAAATGCTGCCCATCTTCAACTCTCTGCCCGGCCTGCTGGAAATTCAAATATGTCCTGGGAAAGTGCTGAAGTAGCATCCGCAACTGATAGCCAAAATTGTGTCATTAGAACGGGAAGAATGCCCRATTCCCCWCGTTAACCAAAGACACCTGCTAAAGAAAAGTAGGGCGCAGTGGTAGAATGTCTAACAGTTCCTAGTCATAGGTCATCCTTGTACAGTCAATGCAACTTCAAYAAGGCACTACTGGTATATCCAATTACTTGTCAACTTACCGTGTGAAAACCATTCTCGTCTAATCGAGAACGTTGATGTGCTGATAARTTCTTCACGAAACTCAAAGGAATRTCGAGCACACARTCTCGGTATTCCGCAGCTCCCCTCATGAGCTTCAGCTCCRTATTATCCTCTTCAGAGAYTTGACTGTGAGTTTCAGAATCTGCAGGAGAATGATTACAGGCTGAAATTTTCGTATCAAGCGTTGGAGCGACTGCCACTGGACTTTTTGCCAACTTTTTCTTTGACTGCGTCCCGGCTTTATCAATGAGTGACTTTTTCTGACTCTCAGTTGTCTCAAAGGGGTTGGCAATCTCAGGACTGAATTTCGAAACAGTTGTAAAGTTCTTCCCCTTGTAAAGTTCAATCGGCTCACTGCTTCCAAATTTTATTGCTGAAGGGATARATTTGGAAGGCGCCACCGCTTCGTTCTTGACATCAGATATTTTGTCCTTARTAGATTCCCCTAGCTTGACTTTCAATTTTGATGCTGAAGGAGCTTCTGACGAATTCCTTGGCGGGTCTTGGAGGTCAAAGCTTGCCTCCCGTAAGGCAACATGATGAGCAATTAGATCCTGGGTGTCGAGAAAGCCCATGGCTTGAGCTACCTAATCACAAAAATGCATTGTTACCACTCCACACTCACAAAATTCGGAAAGGGAGATGAACTCCAAGTGCTTCCGCAGGCAAAACGATCCAGAAATAGTGAAGAAATGAAGACCTCAAATACTAAGATGAAACCACCCCAGAATCACGWCRGATAGAATGGTAAATCAATCAACTCGAAATTACTTGATGATGTGCAGGCATACTCTGTCCAGAAGTTGGGCACGATTCAAGGAATCCAATCGATCATATCTTTTGGCATCGTTCTCCAAAGTGGAAAAGACACTATCAGCTGCGGTCGACTTGAGGGAAAGTTGTGCATACAAGAACTCCCCGAACCTGAACATCACAATGTACTAGAAACAATCACGATTCGCAAACATAGAGTATAACACCATCTTATGTCACACCCTCAAAGCTTTTACTCAATAGAGCTGGTGCAATACATAGAAACCTCAAAAATGAACATCTTACAACTTCTTATGATGYAAAGTGCAGCTTACCGAGAAGCCACGCCGGAAACGTTTGAGAAACCATGTTCAGCTTCATATACCATAGCTTTTAATAGCTTCCCATCATCYACTACCTGCAAGAGCCGCCGCCACATAAGCTCCGGACCCGAYCCGACATAAGAGCAGGAAAAGCAAGCAAGGCTTTGTATCTCCATCTCCTCACAGTAAAGTTCTTACCACAGGCTGGCCTTCAGAATTTGAACAAAAGTGAGAAAGAGATCTTCTCCTAGGAGACTTGACAGCGGTTCCAAAGAGGATGGAGGAAGAGACTGGAGTGCAACTTCGACATAGACAACTACCTGAGCATTCAAGAAGTAAAAACTGGGTAAGCTAGWGCTGAAAGATGGTAGAGCTCCATCATAATCATTTAGTAGGTGTACCAGCTACTGCAATGAAGCAAAAATATGATTAAGAGTGACCATCAGGACAAGCCTAAGT
The DNA here is from genome assembly GCA_006891605.1 of Pleurozium schreberi. Taxonomy (NCBI): domain Eukaryota; kingdom Viridiplantae; phylum Streptophyta; class Bryopsida; order Hypnales; family Hylocomiaceae; genus Pleurozium; species Pleurozium schreberi. The sequence continues at coordinate 51,838 of VACF01000212.1, forward strand.
TCAACTCGTTGAGCCAGTATAACAAAGAYGACATTCCCAGAACATSATGCAGAGTGKATAAAGAGGGAACCTACAAATTGGAATTCTCTCAAACGGAAAAATTCAAGACCATCTCCATCAGCCAAAACGCCAAGCTAGGGTTTAGGGTTTAAGGTAAGTGCAAAAAGCCTCAAGTCAGCCTCAGAATGGGAATACTACTACTTCCTAAAGAAMGCTAAGGCCACCAGGTGGTATCGTCTGACAGTTATTTCGATAGTACAAGTGCATACTCAAATGGTTTGAAACCACCATTTTAAAACTAGGCAGATCTTGAGGAGTGTCGGGATCTTGGAAGCGTCAKCCAAGTGTTCACTTGCTCATAAAAGAAAAGGMAATTGTCCTGAAAGTGTAAACAATCATCTCATGAATTTCGAAAACCCTAACTCACACACTCAGSAGCGGATWAGACAACATTCCGTGCGATTCCAATTTCRTGGAATTGATGGACTAGAATCACAGTCTCCCCCCMAGACTTTCATTACTCCTCACYCCTGCTACTTTTATTCCATTTCGCGCGGTTCTCCCAATGACCTCAATGGCAGCGTTCCAAYAGAACCACGAGAATCTACTCATCAGCAAGTATTCAAATCCCTGGACCATTCGCAGATTACACACCTGACGCAGAGTCACAAAACGAGAGTCGCGGCAGCGACGAAATCAACCAGCTCGAAGTGAACGTTCCTTTYAATTGCTGACTCCCGTGCGCCACGTGAACACGAAGCACGGGCACMCTGACGGATCGTATCGTGGGAGAATGCAGCAACGGAATAGAGMGGCAGGAGCAGTGGCGACATCGCCAACGGTGTGGCGGGGGACGCATGGAGGGAACCAGGGTGGCCATCCGAGCAAGCTTCATCTGCCCTCGCAACCGTAAACCAAGACCATAGCGCTGGGCAATTTCACGTCAAGCTAGAATGTGCAACTTTTTCAACAAGCTTTATTGACTTCAAAATTGAAAATTTTACCACACAAACTAGACTAGAATGTGCAACTTTTTCAACAAGTTTTATTGAATTCAGAGATCAAGACAGTACAAAAATTACTGTACAAAAATTATAGCACTTTGAATTTCATTACAAAAATTACATCACTTTGAATTTCATTGCCAGACTATGAGGATTTCTGGATTGAATTTCATTGCCAAACTATGAGGATTTCATTGCCAGACTATGAGGATTTCATTGCCAAACTATGTGAGGACGCTTTTGGACACTTTTGGTCCCCTTGCCAATGAGGGGTTAAATCAACATTATGGATTCAGATTTTGTTGGGTATGGGTAGTCTACAAACTCTTTTGGGCCATGATGTAGTGAACACTTCAAAAATTTGTAGCAAATTCATACTTTGTCAAAAAAAAATATAATTTCAATTGCACTTGCTATTTCTCATAAATGTGACAGCAACACAACAAATACATATCATAAGTTACATGGAAGGAAAATTTTGGTGGTGACACACGGTAGATGGTGTTTGTGTGCGCAAGGTCTATAGATCGAATGTGCAATTTAGCACATCCTACACAACTAAGATGTGCAAAAACTGGGACCAATGACTTTTGTTACAAGACAAACCTGTTCATCACAAAGGTTACAAATCCTTTGGCCGTGAAAACCACAAGGACTGCGTGGACTGCTTGGTTAGCTCGGATAGTTCAATGGCGGATTTCAAAAGTGAAACATAGAGTAGGGAGTAGGGACCTTAACGCTGGAAAACGAATCCTGCCAGCTGAGGAAGCATCCTTTCCAAGCCTGATCGCCTCCAGGCCACAAATCCTTTTACAGTGATTCTCAAGCTTGCAAAAATGTGACACTCGTACCTACAAATTTTATCGACACACTAAACTGCTTTGAATGACCGACTCGGAGACACATTGCCATGAAAATTAAGGTAGGGAAATGGGTAACTTCGATTACCCTGCATTCGCAGTGATTCGTCCCCACGCAATCAATCCARGTTCTCTGCTCGTGGTCAGTAGAATGCACCCGACAATCCTGGAACTGCATAGGAGAGAGATGCCAACATTCCTGTAGGGAAAAAGCTCTTCAATCCTAAACTGTAAACCCAAAATTGAGACTCTGAGAGCATCGTCATGAATACAATTTCTGAGATCCATAAACCCAAGCACAGATACAAAAGGAGAAACAAACATAACTCCGCAACATCTTAAGAAGACCAGTAGTGATCAGGACATAAACGACACTGACCTCTCAGAAYTCACAATCAAATGACAACTGCTCAGAACGTTGACGGTACTTCCAAGATTATGGGACGTTTAACTCAGAGGACAATACATTGGACACAGTACAAGTAACCTGCTTTCTCATTCAGACGACCCAAGAAGACGTGAATGATCTCCATCAAGAAACAACGAAAGGAAAAGTTTCAAAAACATTAAATTATATCATACATACAAATACAACTGCAGTGTGCTGATGAAAGCGTTATTGCCAATCCTTCCTTTGACAAACATAGCGGTCGGTAAAGCTCATCCCAAATATATTTGAGGTCTACGACCGCTTCAAAGAAGGTTGAGGTAGAAAGTGATCAGGTGTTTCGAGGTTACTGATATGCATGAAGAGGATAATATCACTCSATCTAAAAAACGTGCATCACCAGGAATACAACTAGGTCAGAAGGGATTTCATTACAGATTTGACGTTGAGCTTCTTCAAGTCGGTGTAGTTSTGACCACAGCCCACAAACATGACAGGCGCACCCGAGATGTAAACCATGGACAGTGCCGCTCCAACCTTGTCATCAATGGTATCAAACTTGGTGAGTAAAATTCCATCGATGCTCTGCGTTTGAGTAGAGGTGGTTGACAGGTCGGCCAGTTTCTGGTTGAATTGAGTAAGCTGGTGAACACCATCATTGCCAACCAGGGCTTCTCCAACAAACAACACCAAGTCCGGGTCATTCATGTTGATGAGCTTTGACAATGCTCTCATTAGAGGTTCATTGTCCTGCATACGCCCAGCAGTGTCCACAAGGACGACATCCTGCTTAGTGCGCTTCGCTTCATAAATAGCATCCCTGGCAACCACAGCAGGATCCTTCTCATAACCTCTCTCGAAGATAGGAATCTGAAGCCTGCGAGCATGTGTGCGAAGCTGCTCCACGGCACCCGAACGGAACGTATCACATGCAGCCATCATGACCTTAATGTCATGTTGTTGCAGCCAGTAAGCCACCTTGGCCAGGTTGGTAGATTTGCCCACTCCATTGACACCCACGAAGACAATAGTGTAGGGAAAAGTGAAAAACGTGACACTCTCTGTGAGAGAAGAAGGTGATGAATTTAGGGTTTACTCGTCGTTCCAATGGTCTTCGGTCTCGGTCCCTCCGTGTGACGGAGTGAGTCGTTGCAACTTCAGTCAGTCGCGGTGGTCTCTGTCCGTCGTCGTTCCCCTTTCCTGGCCTTTCCTCGTTAGTTCCGCCTTTTCTCGTTCGTTCTGCGAGGGCTAATAAGGACAGACGTTTTAATTCTCCGAGTCATAAGCTTATAAGTTTATTATATACCAAGCCCAATTGTGTTGCTTTTTCATGAATGTAAAAGTACACTGTCTTTCACTTTGAATTCAAAAAAATTTACCCCCTAAACAATGTAGGGTCTTTTTCCGTTCTAGAGAAAAATATGCAAATGTCTGTTATCAAATACAATAAGGAGGAATATTTTGGAATTAGCTTATGAATCAAAATTGTAGATTTTGAAGATTTTGAAATTAGAATGTATGGATACATCTTCTATGGTTATTGCCAATATTTTATATATAATGTTTGAAACTGAGATTCTTAAATTCCTTCTAATTTTGATTTTTCTTTTAAGTACCAATAATCTTTAAAATTGAAAGTCAAAGTCTATTAATTCCACAATCTTCTTACCGAGGAATATGCCCAAGGCCAATTTTGAGCTTCTAGGAATTTGCTCTAGATTGAACAAAAAGCCAACATTTTTATCACTTTTATCACTTTTTTTGGAATCCTAACCGTAAAAACTCAAACTAAACAAGTTGGAGATCAAGTAGTAAAAGAAAATACAACAGGTCCATATTTTTAAAATATGAGATTAAAGGGTCCATTACGCTTAATCCCAATCAATTTATGATTTTTCAAAATCTACATTATAAATATTTTTAAACAAATATTTAATGTAATTATTCCTCTAACATCTAGAGTATTTGAGGCTCATTTTCAAGAGCCCTCAATACTACAAAAATGTCAAGATTGCATTACATGTATTTTGAGGCTCAAGGAGGGCTACGATTTCCCAGTTGCGTTCCCGCAACATTGCAGCATCAGCCTGACATGGCAAAGCAATTGCCATGTTAGATTTTTTTTATAAAAAAATTACAAAAATAATTCTTTTTCTTACATTTCAGGGCTCTCAATTTTTTTTATAGCGGCCAAAGCCGTTCCATCATTGCACTGATAATAACAAGGGGAACATATTTGAAACAGCCCTCTTGAGACCTTGTTTCTCATCTAATGCAATGGACACCCTTGCACAAAATTTTGAGTAGAAAAACTATAATTATTTATTTCTAAAATCAAATTTTTAAGGTTAAATCTAGATTTTAGAAGAATTTTTCAAAAATACAAACTACTTGAAATTGCAACTTGCTTAGGTCTTATTTTTAAGCTCAAATATTATTAACACCAACACTTGGTACCTTCAAGCATTCAAGGGTTAAAGTATACATTTTGGATTTGCCAAATTCATCTTAAATATTGGACGATAAATTATTCTTGTTGATGTATTTGAAAACTACCTACATGTATTATTTTGAATATGAATGATGAACGCTTGAAATCATCCATCAACCCAAATCAAGTAATGGCACTAATAAATGACTAATTTCATGACTCTATGGAGAGACCTAGCAAGGTCATATGTCACAAAAATTGAAGATGTCTATTAAAGTCTTGATGATGGATTTTTGAGTCATTTTCAAAATGATTCAAAATTCTTATTAGAGACTATTAATTCAAAGCCATGTACCTCCACATATTAAATTGAAGTCATTTATTATAACAATTTCAGTTTTATAGGTAATGCCTCAAAATGCTCTACATAAGGAAGGCAATGGAATTATTTAGTGGGTGTCTCCACTTTAGATGGTATGTTGAATAGTAGCTTTTCAATATAACAATGTGAGGATTCATTTTATGAGTTTTTATTTTCACAAGTTTGCATCTAAATTTTTTAAATTATATTCTACACTATATCTCAACTTGAAGTAGGAATTAAACTTTGGAAGTTTTTAGCAATTTTTATTAATTTCTAAACTAATATGTTTTCTTTGCTAAAAACTACAAGAGCATTGTTTATTCTTTCTACTAGTTTTCTTGTTGTCTTCTCAACCCCTCTTAACCCTTGAACGACGACGGGGTGACACTAGAAATCATCAATTTCTAAAACCGTAGGAATCATTGGCCTAAAAAAATCCAAAACAATTGTTGGAAGTCAAAGCACTGTAGAACATCTTCCCTTTCCACCACAAATTCCGAAGATGAATAGTTGCATTTTTGTCCTACACAGAAAGATGCTCTCTCATTCATTGACCAGAAAATGGCCGCGGCGTCGTTTAGGGGTTAAATGATTAATTACAAATTAAAAAGTAATCAATCCATTTGGATGTTGAAATATTGACAAGGCATTAATTTTGAGTAAATAATAAATCACCTTTAAAGAAGGTGAATTAGGAGTAGTTTACAGATGATTTGAAACTTATGACTAAAGTCTAACAATCCACCTATTCAATCAAATTCACACTAGAAAATCATAACCACCTTCTAAAACCCATTTGATAGGTCAAATCAATTTTATAATACAATTAAGTAACACATACCCAACAACTAGTGTCCCCCTTACAACTAGTGTCCCCCCAAGTGTAAAGAACACTATAATATTACAAAGTCAAAGTTGACATTCTTTGCAAAATAATTAATTGAAATTGACACTTTTGATTCTACACATGCTTAATAATAGAATGATTCATTTTTCATGTAAAAATTTTGACATAAGTTTTAAAAATCATTTTTGTTGACCTTGACCACTAGGTATAGCATGTCTTGGATAAAAATTCAATTATAAATAAACTTACAACACATAATTTTGAACTAATTCATGATGAAATGTGCACTAGTGGATAAGCAGAGATTGCTTGGAGATAGGTATCTCTAGATGGCGGATTTGTGCATTGGAGTTAGACAACTGCACTTGGATGACTAGTGCACATGATAAACACAAGACAGTGTGTTGGAACTTGGAGTTAGATAACTCCAAGTAGAAGATCAAGATTTAGATAAGAGATGATTGGATAAGATATAATAGGAGAAGTGTAACTAGGACTTTTACTTTAATGGATGGTTCTAAATAGAACCAAGAATAGAAAGATAAAGATAGAAAAGTAGTCCTAGTCTATTTTAAAGACTAATAGTCTTTATTGATAGTCTCCATTATATAAGACGAAACTTGGGGGTGAAGAGCCTCTCTCTCCTTTTTGGGAGATTGATCTCTCTCTATGGTCGAGTGGTTTGAGCTCTATTTGAAACATTATTTTTAATAAGTATATTTGTGTTTGCATTTTGAGTTCATTGTGATTTGAAGTTACAAGCCGTGGGAGGTTTGTAACATTTGGGAAATGTATTACCCTTTCAATTGTTGCAACTTACCTATTGGCGCACCTCCTCTAACTATTGGTGCACCTACTCTAACTACTAGCACACCTGTTCTTGCTATTGGCGCACCTACTCTCCAACTATGAATGCTTCTAGGGCAACATTACTTTCAACAGGAATTGTCGTTCTTGGACAGTGGCTCGGGACAGCAACAAATGCAGTCTACATCGAGCACTCTACCAACAAGCAACTTGCGAAAAAAGCTTTAGGTAAACACTACAAGTAATCTAAGTTAGTTTCTTTTTGTCATTGGGTTTGCATGTTCATTTAGCCATACTTGTTTTGRAATTGAAGATGCCAAGAAAAAACTTGAAGCGGCTAATCAAAAACGTTAAGAGCTTCGGTGTCCGATTTGACCCATTTGAAGGCATACACAAAACCAGAATCTACCTCCAAGGAGTGCGGGCCAAGGTTTTTTTTTTTTGATACCATGGAGCCATAATCCAGTGTCGTGGCACAGTCATAGTGGTTTAAATTTGGAGGGACCATCCTCCATTCACTGCATGGTGTACTGCTACAGTGCAAAAGAAAAACCCTGGTGCGGGCTTTTCCGTGGACAGCCGATTCTGTAGTTCCCCTGCGTTCCCACAGTTGTTCCCTCGGCTCTTAACCCTAGAAGGGCCTGAAAGCCCTTTGCGGCCGTATAGTATATTATGTATTTAGCGGTATTTGAATAGAAAAGAATTGAGCAAATTCTTTACCATACACAGTAAATTAACAATCATGATAATATGCAAATAACTATGCATCACAATTCATATGTTATACCACAATTGAAGAGTTATAAGGCTAAATACGGGTCGTATAGAGAGACCCCAAGGGCCTTTCAAGGGTTAACGCCGGTGAACGCGCTTCCTCGCCCTTCTCTTGCCCTTCTCTTGCCCTTCTCTTGCCCTTCTCTTCATCTTTCTGCTCTCCCGGTTCCCTCGTCGTTTCTTTCGCCATGGCTGCCGAGGACATGGTTGAGTCCAGTGACGAGCGTCGCGCGCGTCTGCGTGCGCTTCGAGCTGCCCAAGAGCTCTCTGCTGCTGACGCCCCCGAGGGACCCCCTTCCAACGGTCAGCACGCCGAACCGCCCGCTCCCGCGCAAGACCGAGACGGTGACGATGGACAGTAAGTCGCCCTGTCCCTGTTTTATCTGTGAATTTCGTCTGTTCGTGATTGCGCTTCTGTGCTCTTTCTGGCGGTCCATCTGTTTGTTTAGGTCAATCATTTATCTAAAGACATAAGAGGCCGTTGGAAGCTGAATGATAGCCTCTCACAAGTTCAATTCGTATACATTTGCAGTTTGTGAGAGTGTTTGCTTTCTCCAATGCCACTTTTGATTTGGACAATTTAGGTCACACAATGTTATTTAATCATTCACCTAAACCTCGGCTTTTGTGGTAATCACTGCACAATGTATAACGAATGTGTACCGCACCAGCGGAAGCGTGCCACTCATGATTATAGGGTTTAGTTAAGACACTCGAAACATGCCTCTCATGGTTTTAGGGTTTAGTTAGACCACTCGAAGTATGTCAGCTGCATGGCCATGGGGGTATATACTCTGGGTTTACGTTCTCAAATTAATGGTTGGTCGTTTGGAATTAGGCGAAATACCGCTTTCGACTTTCTTTATTTTTTCGGAGTAATACTTTGTCCAATTTTTGTTTTAGAGCAATTGTATGGTTGTTGAGAGAGCAATTTTACCTGTTCGCAGGACAGATGCAGAGATGAAGTTTCGCAACTATTTTCCGAGGGATGGCGATCTGCAGAAAGCCAAGCACCCACCTCCTGTTATACCCAAGTTTGAGGACCCCGTAGCTACAGACCCGCTTCAAGTCGCTGGAGCTGAGGTATTGTATCAGATTGCAATTGTCAAATTGGCTCCTCTCGTCGTAGTACTTTGTCGAAGTATCTGATGATTCTGCTGTCGTCGTGAAGAGCGGTACTTAGCCGGAACGGAGCGGCTTCTTTGCTTGTTGTAACTTGTCTATTTTTGATCATCTGACTCTGCATTTTCTGTTCGTGCGTGGACATAAGAACTTATACTCCAATGTATCTTACGTTGTGTCTGCAGGATCCCATTGTAAGTATTGCACCTAAGAAACCAAATTGGGACCTTAGGAGAGATGTAGCCAAGAAACTGGAGAAAYTAGAGCGGCGTACACAACGAGCCATTGTTGAGCTCATGAGTAAGTATCCCGAGCTTGAGCTTGATTTATGTCTCAAAGTGACATGGGATGACTTGTGGACTGGTGTCTTTGGATGATGAATCTATGTGTATGCCTGCGATGCGAATATTGCGAAGAACATTTCTCGGTGTATATTTTTTAACTTTTTACAGGTGTATGTAAGTCTCTCTAGGAGTAACTCTCCTAGTGATAAGTTAGTAGCTTGCAGGACGTTGCTCAATGGATTCACAGTTGTACGTCCCATTGATTTTCTATTCTCACCATGGTACGCAAGGATTTACAATTTGAAATACTGTTATTCCTCTGATCAGGAGTGATCAGGAATGATTTTTTGCTTTGATTGTGCGTGTATCAGTTGAAGAGGAGAAGCGCCGGCAAGATGAAGCTGCAGATAATATGGAGCAGGATTAAGAGCTCGATGCCACGTCCTTTGTCCTCTTGCATTGTTGCTTCCAGGATTGATTCTGAGATCCGCTGTTACTTCTTCTAACAGTTCAAGGGCGGTTCACTGCTCTGAATTGGAAATCAAGAGATATTGGAATGCTTGGTCAGCATCTGACATCGATACGAGGATTTTTAGTTTAGGCTGATCATCAATTTTTGTATCTCAAACGGATTATCATTTTGAAGATTGGTCGCAGAGTTGAGAATAGATGCCAAAGGTGCATCAGTTTAGCTTCTAGTATATGATGTAGGCCAGGGTGAACTGACCTCCTCATTGCCCTTGTCACAGGGTAAATGTAAAAACTCCCCCCTAGTTTGTGCCACGTTTATTTTGTATTTCTTCACGATCCCTAGCTAATTTGGGGCCTCTAATTGCAAATATGAATTCAGAATTTGCAAATTTTGTCATAAGAGGCAGATGAAAGAATTTCAGTGTTTTCCCCAGGGGTAAGAAAAGGGGCAATGAGGGGATCAGTTCACCCTGGCTATGATGATTTGATGTACGGGAAGAGTTACTATGATGCGTTCTTTATTAATTAGGACTTTTTTCTATTCATTTTTAACATAGTTTGCAGAGTTTTAGATTGAGTCTCTAGATGATAAGGATACGTCTATTGAATTCTACTGTACAGAAGCGATTGATCGGAATGGGAAGCAACCAACCTTCATGGTGATAACTTGGTGTTTTCCGAGGCATGTGCTGCATTATACAGGTTGGCGAAGCAGCATTTATCACTATGACAACAGTCGAAAATTTGTTTTCTTCACACTCTCTGCTCGTCAACTACGAGTTTTTTTTGTTTTGCTCAYCTGAAAGCACATCTGTCATCAAAGTTCAAAATTCTCGACGGATTGTGCGATAGTGTATACAGGGAATTAAGAAGCTTGGAGCCCACATGACTAAGAATTTACTTTTCGTGACAATGATTCTGTTGCTCTCAAAGCACCGGAAGATCTATTGATCTGGAACTATCAACAAGTTGGTGTATATCCGAATCAAAGAATCATCCTGGTAATGCCGAAAGCAATGAACCTTATGATTCATGCGAAGGTCGATCTCCTTATGGGCAAAGTGATCATTCGCAGGCCTCCGAAGGTATCATGTCAGACTACAGCATCGATCTCTTCAATCATTCTGGAGACAGATATTTCTCGTGGCTTGGAGAGCATGATCACGCCCCTTGCGTAATAATTCTAATCTGACGTGAAGGCGTTCTTGGAAAGATGCCAAAGAAAGTCGACGCCCAGAATATATCATGTTGCCATGGATTTCTTCTGAAAGCCCTGACCYGACTCATCCTAATTGCGATATGCAATGCAAGTCAAGCGCGACTGAGCTCATGTGCTGATCGGCAGCAGAGATTGATAGCAATAAGTTTGTGGACACAGCGCCATTGAAGGGACGAACCGTGCATGTGTAGAGAGAATCAATCAGAAAAAGTTCGCGGAAGATGACGACGACGTACCTTGTTTGTGACCTTCGGATTTGGCGATGCCGTGGCACTGGGCACATTTGGTCTTGAAGATCTTCTCACCAGTCTTGGCATTGCCTTTGGGGGCTTCTCCAAACGTTGCCATAATACGCAGCGGTGGTGCAGCGGATCGATGTCCGAGACCAAATGTCTGGGAAAGGGGGAGGCGATGAAGACGACAAAGGCGGTGTCAGCAGCAGCACCACCACCACCACCACCACCAGCAGGAGAACGATGGCCAACAAAAGCCTGTATCCCTACGTAGGTGGGTGGATATTGTTGCAAAAAGATTGATGGACTCCGGCCTGGAAGCCAAAACTTAGGAAGTGAGCAATTAGGGTAAGCAGGTGGGAGGCTGCTATGGTGCTGCAATGGCTGCGCTTGGAGTAGACGTTAATGAGGAGACTAGGGCAACTGGGCGGGTGGTGGTAAAGAAACGGAGAAGAGAGTCGTGAGTAAAATTAGTAAGATAGATAGTGCATTCTGATGGCGGAAGAGTATCATAACGCCCATGTCGAGGTTCTCATAGCGTGGCACGCAGTCGGACTGCTTGAATTCAAGAGAACGTAATCCTGCAGCGTCAATGGCGCGAGCCCCATGCTCCCAAGAACAACGAAGTCTTCTTCTTCGTCCGAGACAGGTAATCCAATGCTGGTGCTCCAGCATTCAATTGCTCCTTGCAGGGCCTCGTCTCGAGTCTCAATCTACTACCGCACAGTCATCTCGATCGATCTTGACACAATGTACTACATTTCATGGCCGAAGCTGCTGGTGCATGCGCGCAAAAGCTTCAATGTCGTYAATATCAACGCCAGGACATTGCAAATGCACGCCTGACGACGCTGATGCAGCAACTCGATGGATCACTCGTAACTCGTACTAACCCCCATTGTATTACTGCGAATCTGAACCCGAACCAAAATGAAAAAGCTTTGTCCTCGAGACCACCTCGGTTAGAGTGTGCGACATTTCGGTTTGGTTATCGAATTCGATCTTAATTAATAACCGCAGAGGTCTTGACCGTTTTTCTGGTGTGACAATAAACGACGGGATATATACAGGCATCTCCGACCTAATTCTCCTCTGCTTAGTACACCAGGAGATCATTCTCAAGCCACTTTTGCATTCTCTCGTCAAATTCACATTCTCACGTCACATTCGCATTTCCTTTGCTAATGCCTGCCGATCTCTGCTAATTCCGCTACTACTGCAATTCGGTTGATGCACTCAATTCCCGCAATTTTGGAAGGATCGATCCTGTTCCAAGATTATAAGAGAGATTAAGAAGGCGTAGATTGAGAGATGATGGGCCGACGAGGAACGAGCAGCGGCGGAGGCGCCAGTTCCTTGGGCTACTTGTTCGGATCCGAAGCCACAACAATGGCGCGGCCCAACAACAGAGCGCCGCAACGGCCGCAGCAGCCATCCGAAAACACAAGCAGCAACAACAACAACAACAATCGAGACGGAAATCGCGAAAGCAATATGTACACAGGATGGAGCAACTCAAAGCACGAGGAATTCGAGCACGACGCGACAGGATACGAGACGCCCACGGGCTACGAGACGCCTTCGGGGTACCAGACGCCCAGCGGCTACCACACGCCGAGGACGGACAGCAGTGACGGGAATCGTTACAGCGGCAGCCCAGGGCACTCTGCTAGTGTGGCGCGGAATTACCTGCCGCAGACGCGCGCGGCCGGCAAAGTGATCAACGACGGTGGCGGCGTGTCGTTGGACATGTCGGGCGGCAGCTTCATGGGGGGSAACAACAACTACTTCCGCGCCGACGGCCAAAACTCCGGCAACTTCATCACCGTTAGTAACCTCCTCCGGGAGTTTTTTGAGTTTTACCGGCTATTTTCCTTGGATTCCCAAATCCCCTAAGTAAATTCCCTAAGTACGGAGTCCGGTTATTTCCAAACATACCCTCCCATGACCTTGTGGTTTAGAAATGTTTATTGTCATTTATTTTGGGAAGTGTAGAAAGCAATCTTCATTAGAGTGATGCATTTGTTTTTCTCTATGAAAATGGATGAAACATGCAAATTTTAAAAATAAACTTAAATTAATCATCCAAAAGAGTGTACAGGCACCTCCAAGAAAGTTATATTGTCCATAGAATATGTAGCAAATAGAAGATTGCATCTACTAAAAATGGGAGAATATATCATCTAATAATCCCTCGAAATTCTTTTGGTATTGCTTTTGTACTAAATATTATCTAAAAAAAAACTTTGATGTAATTAGTATGCCAAATAAATCTACTCTTAGTGTTTTTTTTATGAAAATTAAATAATGAAATGTTTGACTTACCAAATATTCCTTGAGCAAGGCAAAATGGCATTTTTGTGAAGGTTGTCTACTTCACGAGTGTTACTTTCTTTTTTGCAAATAGTTCATTAGATTAGTCATGATAGAGAATCTTATCGCTTTTCAGCACAAAGAGACTTAAGATTGGATGAAAGGCAAAATAGTGAGTTGCATGAGTGGGGGAAACAATAGTTTATTGCAATGAAACAATAAGCTTTTATTTTATCAAGATGAATTTCTCAAAGACTATTAATGATCCTTTAAGCGTACGGCCTCAGGTCTTGGAAATAATCATTGTATTAAATCATAGGGGCAAGGTTTTATAAGAGGGATTATTTATTGGCCTCATCTATACAATTATACTATAATATAAGCCAATTCTTAGTCATAAGTGACCTACAATAGTATCAAAAAATAAAAGCAAACTCATCGTTGTTGAAGAAAAAATGGTTTTGGTGGAGTTTCTCATCCAATCCCCCCAAAAATGTATTTGTTGACATACCAAAGCCAACAATTTAGCACAATCATGGAATTATCATGCTTATTATCAAATAGAACATCACCATTATATAAAGGATTTATACCTTTGTGGAAGAACAAGTATAACAAAGGGATGGTGTGGTTGCATGTATTCTAATGTGCTAGGGCCGACCATCTACAAGAGTCCAAGCTGCTCCCGGTGGTGTTTCATCTTTAGGATATCTTTTTGGTGGAACCTAGGATGATTTCATAAAGAGCATTAATCAGATGTAGAACCTTTTCATCTAAAGTTTGTATTTTAGGATATGTATGCCACAGTCAAAAAGATTCTACATATGTACTATATAATCTATAGTTCCCTTCAATTCATTGATTAATCTAAACAAATTAAAAATTCAATTCTATATGAAATACATTTAACTATTGTTTTTGAATTAGTCTCTTCCATTCTATTATACCTCAATGAAATTCCTTTAGCTCAAATTCCTAGTCATTGATTTTGAATTTTTTCAAGTATTTAAGTGCATACAATCGTAATTTCATAATTATGTGACCTTCTCAAAATTATTTTCTATAGTATTTAGCACATTTCTAACATCCACATTTTTCATTGATTGTAGTACAAGCCACAAAAACTAAGCACGCCATACATTTTTTTTGAGTATACAAAAAGAGAAAAATGTTGTTATATGAACCTAGGATCATGAGCATATGAGCCTAGAAGACTATAATGATATAATAGGTGATTATACTATAAGAATCTTCCATGATTATAAGGATACCTATAATATACATACCTATATTATAGGTGTTTATGTTATAAATACCTTCAATGGTGGTAGGATATTTATGTATACAATTGCTTAGGACTGACATGCTCGCATTTCCATACTCACATGCTAGCATTGATGATTTATTATAAAAGTTTGAAATTGGACTATATCATAATAAAAAAGTTTCTAACACTTATGCATGGAAATGAAATAAATCCACAATCCATTCTAAAAATACAACATTTGTGAATACCTATCATTTTAAGGACCAAGGTTAGCCCAAGTTTCCAAAATTCTAAATATGTATTACAAAATGTAAAGAATAAAAATATTCTAACATGTGTCTTATCTATGAAGTTGAGTACTATCTTTTTTTTTGGCACCATGCACGAGGCCAAATTGCACCATTTTAAAATAAATCAGTATATTTTGCCAAATAAAAGTACTGTTGTTTTTATCCAAATTTTTTCATTTTTTTTTTAAATGTGGATGAAGTCACCAAATTTGGATGAAAAAGTGGATGAATTTAATTGAAAAAGTGTTTTTTGATCCCAAGGATGCATGAATTAAGAAATATAGTAATTCACCAATGCTTAAGTGATCACCATCTTAGCACTTTCTCAAAAATAAAAAAGGAAGTCTTGTTTACATTCAGTATTATACTAACCATTATTTTTCAATAAATTTTTTTATTCAAAACAAAAATTCTTTCTAAGATTAATTATAGGATGGATATTAGTAAAATTTAGAAGAATTTTTTTTCTCTAAGTTCAAAATTCCTTTAAATGTTAACATTAGATGTTTTTTGGACCATAGTTTAAAAGACTGCGAGTTCTCGAGCTGTGGGAACACATTGGGAACTCTAGGAACTATGCCATGTAGGCAATCTGACGTGGCACAGAGACTGCCATGTCAGATAATACTAATTAATTAATTATTTAAAATAATTATTAATTATTTAAAAAAATTCTGAAAAAAAGAAGTTAAATCAGATTTTAGTTTCTTTATACTTTTTAAGATTTCTGGGATTTTTTTTTTCTTTTTAAATTTTGAAAATCAAAATTTCAGACCAGTAGTCACTAGTTCCCTATGTAGGAAACAGTTTTGGAGAACAGCCCTGAAATAGTCTCTTGCGGGGCCAAAAAAACATCTAATGATTATATTGTAAGCTAGGTGACTTTTTAAGGTTTGAATTTAACTTTATAATTAAATTAAATTTACAATATCATGTTTTAAACAAAGAAACTAAATTTCTATGTAAAAATATTTCAAGAACTTGTGTCCTTCTTGCAACATAATGCTTGACATAATATTTGCAAAAAAATGATTTGAAAATCTATACCATACAAATAATAGTGAACAAACACAATAATAGGCAACAATTATATGGCTAAAAAAAACTCTAAAACTTGATTTCTATGCAATGACCAATCCAAAAAGAACCAAAGAACTAGCAACATCCATTACACTATTATCTAAGGATTTCTTTTGATATTAAAAAGTTTATTTTTTAAATTATTTTAATGAAAACTTCACAAAATTGGTGACAAATGACAAAGAAGTGTAAGTAAAGTTTCACTCCAATTTTTAATATAAGTAATGAATGTATATTTAATTTGTTGTTGACCATTATTAAAATGACATATATCTCTTCATCTACACAAATGGAATTAAACTAATTATAGGTTGAACTAGACATTAGAGGCGATTTGAGGGGTAGAAAAGACTGCAAGTTATCTTGAGTTCCCACTGTCCCAAAACTTGCCACAACAATGATTTGATGTGGTTGACCGTGCCATGTCGGAACATTGTTTTTGAAAAAGATAATTATAAAAAAAAACTTTTTAAAGTTGTGTTTTTTAATTTTAATTTTAATTGTTTTAATTTTAATTTTTTGACAACAATGGCTGCTTTAGAGCACAATAAGGGAAACAACCCTGAAACAACCCTTCCTTGGCCTAATATCCCCTCTACTGAATTCAAATTTTTGAACAATCAATGAATGAAAATGTGTTCCATCCATTCCAAAACTTATTCCTTACATTTGGACTTTTTTTTTTTTTTGTAGATTCTTATATTAATTCAATCTCTAACATTGATGTAAATTAGATTTGTAAAACTCTCTTTTGTTAATATTCTATAGTACAAAGAATATCATCTTATCTCACCTCAAAAAATAACTTCACTAATTCAAAATATATACTCAAACCCATAGCATTGAAAATTACCAGAAACTCAAACTTTTATCCAAACAAGCTAAGACTTGATTTAAAGGAGACAAAAATATTATAGACTTAAATAGGAGTTACATATGTATAATGCAAAAAGAGTTGGAGTTTTTGCTACAACCCAAGCCGGAGGGAGCTTGAACCTAGCATAAATGTCACATATCATAAAAACAATGGATGAAGAAAATTCAAGGTTTCATTGTGCATAGGTGAGAAAGGGAACTAAAAGATCATTTTTTCATGTCATGGATATCGAAGTCTTCCCTACAGAGGCAAAGTTTGATAATACATAGGCAAAAAATTTGGAAGGAGGCAAGTTTTACACTTCAAAAAACAATTTATGTAAACAATGGGCTTAAAATTTTTGGTTTTTTTATTTGACAACAATACAAAGCTACTTCTAAAAATGTGATTTCTCCTTACTTGCATCATGAAAACTCCACAAAGTTAACACAATTCAAATTCTAGAATTTTTTTATTTTTGATACGGCATGGAAGTTTGCTCTTATGTCAATAAACCATCTTCTTTCATGAATGTAAACCTGTGATGATAAGCAAAGCTCTAATTGTGCAACCTACATTTGGATCCAAAAAAATAAATTTATTCTAGATTTTGATTACACAAGATGTAAACAATTGGAACATGAAAGTCTACTAAAGCCTATTCTTGGTCTTTGGACAATTTAGAGCTCGGGGGGGGGGGGGGGGGCACTCAGTGTAATATTTGGCATACACCTGCGATAATCACCTATTTAAGAGGGGCTATATAAACCTTATAAAATTGATTAAAAGACATGGTATTTTTTAAATAAAGGTAAAATTTGATAATATATAGCATGCTACTTTACTTATAACCGTGTTTTACAATTTTTTAGCATTGTATATTACATGTACATTATTTACAAAATTTATCTACAAGGAATATATTGGACCCTATTTTTTATCGCACGTAGCTTCTACAATTTTTGTCAGTGCTCCCACCCCCCCGAGATTTAGAGACATAAACTAAAATTCATATCATAATTTCTTCATACAATGTTCAAATAATGCATGCCATACGGTGCATTGGAATCCTCCTCCACTTTGTCAATAACCATTAATAAGTATAGGACCAAGGCACATTTGTGACATAAACTATCAAACACTTCTACATTCTTTAAGATAAAGAGAAAAAGATTATAGTTTTTTTTTTTAAAAAGCTTAAAAAAATTCAACTAAATACGCTTGTACTAGTTTGATATGGGAATGTGGAAAAAAAATTCAAAAACTTTGACCACATTGATTGAAAGATTATAACATTTGAAGTTTACAGAAATAGTTTTTTTTCCAACCTTGCTTGACATGGCCAACAACCTTGAACTCCTAGAGTGAGATTTTTGCAACACACATGTTTTTTACATTTTCATCATATACCAATATCTATTCAAATATGTATTTGCCAAGTTTTAGGAGTATAGGAAGTCTTTTGTATTTAGTACTTAACCCACGAACGACGTTGCGGACGTTTAGTGTTCGATGGATGACAAAGTATATTTCTGTATTGGACAAAAGTGCAACTATTCATCTTCAAAGTTTTGTATGGAAAGGGGAGATCTTCTACAATACTTTGACTTTAAATGAGTTCTTTCAAATTTTTTGATACCAATAGTTCCCACGGTTTCAAAAATGATGATTTCCACAAGGGCCCCCCGCATCCTTTTAGGGCTAAGGTTGCCCGAGATGTCAGAAAGGTTTAGGGCAACATAACTTTTGATGTGGACATTTGATAAAAACAAATTATATTTCCATGGTAGACATCCATGACATGATACATTACAATTCTGCATCAATCCATGACAAGCTTTTTCAATAAATGAGATTTGGGTTACTTTTGGTTGAGTTAGTGGCACAATCAATGTCTTGGATGATGGTGATGGAGTGCTTAGTGACTACAATAAGAACTTTCACCTTTTGAGTATAAATTCATTACATGAGGTGATTTTTGTTAGGCCTTCATGTTGTGTCCATCTTGAAAAATATTGTTAGCACTTTAGGTGAGTATCATCACCATTATGGACACACTTTTAGTTGGTTTTGGGTAATTCTAGAGACTCTTTTGGGCCAATTGGGTAGCATACTTCAAAAATTCATAATAAATCCATATTTTTTTACAAAAAGTAAAATTTCAATTCCTCTCCACATTTCTCCTATTTGTCTTTATCATGAAAAAAATAAAAATATTCCACAATACCAACAGGGGAAAATGTGCATTTTGCCTCTCAAAGACTAGTTTAACTTACTTAAAGTACTTTTTTACTCCATCCATAATGTGGACTATAAAGCGCTTTTGGACTAACCCTTAACCTTGAAGGGCTCCAACGTCTATTTTCTAGACAATGACCTTATTGAAACTGAAGTTACATCTTGTAATTGCTTGGATGAAAGTTCTTTTAATTTGTGGAGATACTATATCAAGTTGTTCTATCTAAGGGTTCGATTTGGTGTTACTAGACTACATATTTTTCTAAAATTACCAATCTGCAAATATGTCAAGTGGTTGACCAAGCCAAAATTGCATTGACTTTAGTTCAAAACTGGATTTGCCAAAATGAGATCATAGATTTGAAGAACACAAAAATTTCAAAAAATCACCACGTCAAAAGAACCTCATTTCAAATCCATTCCAACAAGTTCTATTCCAAAAATGGTAATATTTAGCTTGCTATCAAATTTTGAAGGAATTTTGAAATTTCCCTTTCAAAATTTTCTAAAAAAATATTGGTGGATCTACAACTCTTAGTCTACAATTTTCTATATTTATATTAAATCCATGTGCCGAATATAACATCAATGAGCTGGGGTTACAAAAGCGCAGATCGACCACCCTGGATGCTGCTGGGGATGGCGGGGAGCAAGAGAAGACATATCAGTGTGCGTCCAGCGAGATGTGCGTGTTTGGGGCTATTGGTTGGGGAGCCAGCAGCGTTGTCCGTAAGGCCATCCATATTCCAACCCATCGTATTCTGGCTTTGAAGAAGATCAATGTGTTTGAGAAGGCAAGCAAGCACTCACTCAATTTCGCATAGTCATTGCACCTTATCGAGCACTGTGGTACGATTGTTGGAGTCCTGGGTTGACGTGATTCTCTTATGTGTCTGGGAGTAAGTGGAGTGATACGGGCTTGGTGTCGTTGTGATRRGAAGACATTGATTAAGCAGTGAGAGACTATGAGGATAGTGCTATGGTCCGCAAGGAGTTTAGTGTTGTGCATGTGTGACTGCAAGAGAAGGATGTTGTGCAGAGAGTCTGATACCCTCCGGCGGTGGGTGTTTTTCAGGAGAAAAGGCAGCAGTTGTTGAACGAGATCAGAACCCTTTGCGAAGCACCGCAAGTTAGGGGTTTGGTGGAGTTCTATGGAGCTTTCTATTCTCCGGATAGTGGACAAATCAGCATAGCTCTGGAGTATATGGATGGTGGGTCCCTTGCGGATATTGTGCGCACGAAGAAGTTTATACCGGAACCTATTCTTTCTGTGATCACACGCAAAGTGTTACAGGTAAGTATCAATGTCCGCACTGAAATCTGCATCCTGTGATTCGTGCRCAATCTGGTTAGAGCAGGGTTGTTTTYAGAAGCAGTAATTTAGTGGTGAAGGTTCCTGACGAAGCTGTTTTCATGAAGCTGAAAGGTCATGCACGGAAAGTAGTGCATGCTATTGTGAAGTTGATACAGTTGAGATTGGAGTGGGAAAAGCAGGCTCCTAATATTGTATCMTTTCACTAGACTTTGTTGCAGCAGCAGGCATGTTTTGTCTACTAACATGATGTCTGGGCTGGTGATCAGGGTTTGGTGTTCCTGCACAACGTAAGGCACTTAGTCCATAGAGACATTAAGCCAGCGAACCTGCTGATCAATCTGAATGGAGAGCCGAAGATAACYGATTTTGGAATCAGCTCAGGGCTTGATAATTCTATTGCTATGGTGAGTAATTTGTTCTTAGCTGATGGTTCAAGGGTCTGTAAGGGCGCCTGGTTTCACTGGAGTACTTGGATGTTGGTTCCCTCCTTGTCATGAATTTTCTCAATAGTTTTGACTTAAAAGCTGGACTTAGTGATAGACAAGTGATTGTGACGTAGATCGTTTGATACATCTGTGTTCGTTGGTGGCAGTGTGGCTGCCACTTGTTGAGCGCAACATGAGAGAGTGATATCTTGGTACGTTGGGTGTGCAGTGTGCTACGTTTGTAGGGACAGTGACGTACATGTCCCCTGAGAGGATCAACAACGAGTGCTATTCCTACCCAGCRGATATATGGAGTCTGGGCCTAGCATTGCTGGAGTGCGGAACTGGGGAATTTCCGTACAGTGCAAACAAAGGGCCCGTAAACCTGATGCTTCAAGTAGGATATCCTGATCTTTGAGATTTTCCAATATGTGCGGTTATTGAATGAGAATATCATGAGTCGATTCTCGATGTACGTTATCTAAGTAGGTCGAGAGTTTTGTGGGTGAGAAATTGGAGGAAGTGTGTATATCTGGGACGGGGGTTGACAACAGCTGGGCACCACCGCTTTCCGTGAATGCAAGTTGATAAGGATTTGAGTGAATGCGCTGTTGCCGTACTTTGGAACTGCGGATGAGACAATGTTCTGCTGATTTGTCTGGTTGATGAGGGGCGGGTTCGATGTCCTTCAAAATTGACGTGACGGTTTCGTGGAATCTGAAGAGTGCTTAATGCTTTCTGCGTTTGTGCCATGCAGGTTATGTACGATCCGTCACCATCACCACCTGCCGATCGTTTTTCATGGGAGTTTCGTTCGTTTGTGGACGCTTGTCTTCTGAAGGAGGCAGAGGCTCGTCCAACGGCTGAGCAGGTGGGATTTACTATTTGTGTTTCGGTCTCATGGAGAGGTTTTACAGGCCTCTGTAATTTTTAAGCGATGAGCTGTGCCTTTTTTGGGATTATAGTGTTTTATCTGTTTTCTGTGCTAAGAAGTGAACTGTGCAATCGGGCACTCGTGTTTTCGCAGTTAATGTCTCATCCGTTTATCAAGAAGTACGAGGAGCAACAGGTTGACCTGGCGGGATTTGTGCAAAGCGTTTTCGATCCAACCGAGCGACTGAAAGACTTATCAGACGTAAGCTTCTGTGAGACGTTGGTCGGTGTGATGACGTGATTTGTGCATGATTTGAATTTGTTGTGCTTCTTTAAATTCCTTAAAGCGATCTCAATGTAAACCAACCACTACAATTAAAACATTTAATTTATTTGTAAAAAATAAAATTAATTGATTGATTAATATTATTTGACATAGCAAGGACTTAAGCACATCAGATTGCTAATGTGACAAAGTTTTCATGTTCCCCCACTACCCAACAACTGGCAATCTTGTTGAGGCCTCAAATTTCATCTAATAGAATGGCTAAAAACTGTAAACCGACCACTACTATCAAAATATTTAAATTAATTTTAAAAAATAAAATAAATTGATTAATATTATTAGACGTGGCAAGGACTTAGGCACATCAAATTGCTAATGTGACAAAGTTTTCATATTCCCCCACTACCCAACAACTGGCAGTCTTGTTGAGGCCTCAAATTCCATCTAATAGAATGGCTAAAGACAGAAGAGCCAAGCCAATTATTTGACGTGGCAATGWAGCTAGAAACTGGAGTCACAGTTTCACTTTGAAAACACATCCGTTTACCTCATCCCATCAATGTGTGATTTTGTCACTGAACTAATTATAATAATCCAATTCTTAAGTTGCACTTTGCCTAATTCCATGTCCTTTGGAAAACCAGAACTTCCATTTCATGAATTTGATGCTCCTATGAATAGAAAGAAGAAGAGACTAATAGTCTTTCTAATCTATGTTGGACCTATGGCAATGAGCTCCCTGTGGCTTGCAATTAAGGTTCCTTGTAACCCGAATTGAGTGAAGGCCTGGTGCAACGTCACAACCACGAGATTGAACACAGTTCCAGGAGATGAAACCAAAAAAAAGTATGAAACTCTGGGATTTAGGAGTCTCTGGGAACGCAAAGAGATTGTGTAATTGTAAAATGTACACTGCTAAACGTGTACACCACTCTGAAGCTATGAAAAAAATCTACCCACTCTCATTTGCATTTTCAGTTTGGAAATCTGACTACTACTTGGAAAAAAAATGCTGTGCAAAGTGTGAAAATCAAATGGAAAACTACGTTGAATTCTCATGTCCTATGTAATCTCAATCGTATGTGAAATTCTTAACACCCCACCTTGCAAATCGAGAGAGTAAGCAGGGATGCAAGCGTGAGCTTATCGAGCTAAGGGTTTAAGTTACAGGGAAAGGAGCCCAATTCCCAAATTACAAGGATGAATAAGTGACCAGCAAGAATGACCAATGAGTTCTGCAATTTCACACTTGAAATACTTTTGTTATTTCCAAATCTCATCTCAAAACACTAGCCCCAGTGAAGCTCCAATTTGCTTTTCTTTTCTTAAATAGACTCCATTCTTAGAGCACAAGCTTGAACTCCGACATACCTAATATTCATCCGGCATTCAGACCAGACTGCAGTTACAAAAACAAGTCAACAGAAAGGATGACTCTCTAAATGGACGTTGTATATAATAGCTACTACTGTGCCCTGTGCCGTTGCCACAGGAAAAATCAAAGTAAAAGTCATTTTCTAATTTTTGGATTCATAAAAACTTTGAAATTCAATAACTTTCACCCGGTAGGTTGGAACGCCACGAAACCAAGCCTGTGCACCCCTCCTTGCAGAGAGCTTTCCAACGGTACCAAGCACACCACTGGCGGACGCATGGTCCGGGAGATCTCAACGTAACAAACAAACAGCTTGATTTAGAGGATAGATTGTGGCAGCACCTTTACCAACGAATCTTCAAGTTGCTTAGTGCTCAACACGTAAGTGTTACTAAGATGAGGCACATCTGGTTGTGTCCTCTCAATGGTCTCCAAGTCGGTCTCTTGTAGCGAAAATTGCTGCTTGAATGCCTGCAGTACAGAATCCACAAAAGCCTCCCGTGACGGGAGGTGGTCTTTGAGGCGGCAAATGAAGTCCGAATGTTGCCGAGCCTGGAAAACATGGGAGGAGATAGGTCAGAAAGGACTGAAAGAAACAGAAGAGCTTTAGAAGTGGTGGCTATCTAGATGAGGACAACACTTTGAAGGTGTCAGGCAGAAAAAAACGCTCACGAGTCGATATGCAGGAGCCCTGTCCGGATGTCTCAAATACGCCATGCGAGCATCTTGGTAATCCCACAAGAAGGATGTGTGGTGAAGAAAACGTTCTTTTGTGATGGACTGCGCGTTGCCCCCAAACTTCTTATCTCCGAAGACATAATCTGCGACAAAACCCAGGTGAAATCACTCAAGATAGTGTACTGAAAACAACGATACTGTTGAGGTTTGAGGTTTGAGGTTCAGGATTTAAAGTAAATCGGCCAGAGGTCGTTGTTACTGCTTTAAAATCGTAGACAATGGATACACATTTATTGAGAGGATGTCTGACCACCTAGACATGTGTTCAAGCGTTGGTGTTAAGGCCATATACCAATAAAACTTTGAATCTTCAAAACTTTTACATGCAGTACCCAAATAACACATTCATTGTCAAATTTGGAGTATCCCTACCCTTTTCCTAAAACCTTAGAACCAAAGGAGTAAAACAAGGAGAAATCCCTCGAGGTCAGGTCCCTGCAAATCTCACCATGCTCTCGCAGGTGGAACCCTCGCACTGCTCTGAAAGCAGGGACGTAAAGTTGCTCCGTCCAATCCATGATGGGTCGAGGGTACAGTTTCGGAACAGGGACGGCATCGCTCCTGCAAATTAGGGTTACAAATACCGTGCCATCGTCGACGATGACGGTGCCCCCGCCGCTGAAGCGGCGAATGACGGGAATGCCATCGCGAATCACCGCTTTCACGTCCAGGAGCTGCTCCGGCTTCCTGCACCAGGAGCCGAATGTGGCAAATGTTGGTCATGGGGTTTTCCATTGTCCATTCCTGTAGGACAAGAAGTAGGACCTACGTAAGTCTGCTGCGGCTGCTGCACGTGAACGAAGCGTCGTCATCGCCAGTAAAACGTGAACAATGTTACACCAAACTATTCCTTCATTACTTGTTGGAAGTTCTAGTCACTAGAACAAAAGGGCGTTGAACTTGTCAAAATCTATGTTTTATTCAACATAAAGTGTAGGCTGAATTTTCTTGAGATCTCCCTTTGTAATCCAAAATTTTGCATTCTAACACAAAATTCTGCGTTTCACTTGTCAAATTTTGTGTTGAAATGTTGAAACGCAGAATTTTGCTTTATGAAGGGAGAACTCAACAAAATCCAGACTACACTTCATGTTGAGTAAAATGCAGTTTTTGTCAAGTACAAAGCAATTTTGACAAGTTCAATGCAGTTTTTTGACAAGTTAAAATCATAGTTTTCTTCTAGTGAGTGTTATATGTAAAATCTCAAATATCATATTATAAAGTGTTATATTTTGTTCTAGATGGGCAATTATCATTGTTGTTGATAATCAAGTTGAACCTATTATTTCGTTCAACAATCCGTACAACTATTGTAGTGTGGCTTGCTAATTTTAGATTCTCTTTCAATAATTAGCTATCAATTTTTGTGGTTGTTCCTATAGTAAATTCAAATCCATTTGTATTCATTGCCTTTCAAGTACTATACTACAAAAGATGATATGAGTTTGTGAAGCTAGTAGTTCTACTATAAGCTACTATTAGCACATTTATTTAGTAAACTAAATACAATAGTTTGCACCAATATGATAATTAAATATTTTACATTATGATGATGCCAAAATGACATTTAATTGACTCTAAAATTGGTCTATAAAATTTGTGAACGTCAAAATTGTGTGAAAATGACTTTGAAGTATTGTATGCTATCATGGCATGAAAGTGGCACTGAAATTATGCATATAATGTGCAATGGCACCAAACACACATAGTAGGGTATGTCAAAATTGTACCCACATGATGTTCAAATATTTTTTGTCAACATGATGCAAAAATGACGACATTTGCCTAGAATAAATATACAATCAATGAGCATGAAAAGGGTGTGAAAATGACATTCAAACAGTGTTAGCTAAATTGGCATGAACATGGCATTGAAAATGTGCATGTAGTCAAAGCTCTTATAAAATAATATAACTGAGTGCAAACAATAAAAGAATGGTGCATGTATAGAATTGCATTAAAGTAGTATAAACTCACATTCACTATAAGAAACCTGCGTTTTAGTTGATGTGGACAAGTTTTATCAGAGGGATTTTTGTGGACATTGAAGGTGATGTATCGTGTTTTTATGTCACCATTGATATTACATTAAATGTTTTTGATGACATAAAAACACCCTACGTCCCCTTCGATGTCCACAAATATCCGTCTGATAAAATTTGTCCACATCAACTAAAATGCGGGTTTCTTATAGTGATTGAAACATTTCAATATAAATTGACATGAAAATAACACTCAAATACTAAAATCACTATGTCATGGAAATGATTATAAAATTGCACTAAAGTGGCATATACATGTTAATGAAATATTGCAAGCTTTGTCATTGCAACAACAATATTAGGATATTTCATACATTAGAAAAAATCTGAACCCTCAAAGAGGCAGCGACCTTGCTGCCGCAGTGGTGCAATTACGGAAAAAAAAAATTAAAAAAAAAAAAAAAAAAAAAATTAAAAAAAATTAAAAAATCAAGAAATGACGGGGCACTAGTACAACCACATCAGATATGGCAATTTTAATTTTAATTTTTTTTTTTATAGTGTATTTAAAATTTTTTTTTTTTGAAAAATAATTTTCTCTACTGTCACCGCGCTGCGCCGCGAAGCGGCCCCTTTGAGGGTCCATATTTTTCCTAATGAGAAATTGGCATCAAAATGACATAAGACCAATGCGTGCCAAAAAAGGCATCATTTTGACCCTCAAAATAATGTCTAATTGACATTGAATTAATGTACACCAAAATGATGCTAAAATGGCACCACAATGATGTGAGGATGACAATGTTGCCTTTGAAATGCTTCTAAGATAATTTGGTGATCAAGAAAATGACATTGAAATGGCTTCTATGTTAGATTGTTGTCAAGAGTATGTTCCATTAAAGTAACTACACCTAAAATCACACAAATAAGCAATTCAGCATGGTTCCCAATATTACATTGAATTTTTTTTTGTAAAGTCTTGGTAGTCAAAAGGGGATTCTAAATTCTCTTAGAATGCACGTTTTGGACACTGTATGAATAAACTACAAATTTTCAAAGTGCTCAAAGTAGGTGTTTCTACAACCAAATGTAGCCTCTCATGAATAGTGGGAGTACATTCAAGCAAAAATCTGTGGTGATCAGTTTCAGAAAGCAGTTGAAATTAGGCATAGGTACCTAATACAAAGCCAACCATGGCCTAATACGTAGTATT